>APFE031029402.1:0-13046 GCA_000404065.3 Pinus taeda
AAAATATGGAGTGCATAACCCTTTACTAATTGTGTGTTTAAATAATAGTAATATATTATCATGGTTGTGATGGAATGAATAGCCATATTATCAATGCCTTGGACATGAACATTAGTTTTTTTTACCTTGGAAAAATTTGGGGAGATCAACCCCGAAAGGAGTCTTTTAAAGCCCGTCAGCGAGACTAGTAGGGCCTAACCCCAAGGGCATCAAGGAGAATTGCTCGTGTGACCTCCCGATCGGGGAGGTACTTAACAACGAGGACTCAAATATTTGAGCTAACCCTTGGGGCTTGGAAATGAACATTAGTTGTTTTCAATTCTAGTGAATATAATTCATCTGTGGGAACAAATTTTGATCTCTTCTATGAATCATAGGAAACTACACTCAATCATTCCCAACAAAGAACAAATTTTATACTGAATTTATTACTTCACACAACCTTTACATTTAAACTTTATCTAGAAAAACAAAATGTCTTAGAGGTAGAAATTTAGAAGGAAGCATTAGAAACTCCTATTGATTCCATCTAGTTGTACTACCATCTTAGATCACAAATTCCTCTTGCATTTAGTCAAAGTAGAGTATCATCCCTTAAGATATAAAAATCCATTATATTTTCTTAGAAAGAAGTTTAGAATATGAATACAAAAAAACCTCATGATTGTCATTTTTATAAGTCGTATTGAATGTAGAAGACTCTTTGGGGCTTTGCCATGCCAATTAATTCATTATAGATTCAACTTGATTTTTTGTGTAGCAAATATATCTTTATAGAAAAACATTTTGAGGGAAATTACACATGCATTTATTCTTTTCAAATTAGTTTTTGTGTCATGAGCATGGTCTTAATTTCAATTATGTGTGCCAATGTTTCTATATAAATAGTTTCATCTCGTAGAATTTTGTTAATTTATAGCTTTTATCTTCTCATGCCAAATTCTTTAATTCCATTTTAATTCAACTCGGCATACAATATTAGAGCTAAACAATTCCATTAAAGTCATTATTCCTTCATCATGAAAGATTCAAAATAGATAGTGTTGATCCATAACATGCACTTGAGATAGATTCCCTTTGGACCCTTTATGGGTGACTAATGAACCCCAAGATTGCATATTCATATTTAAAACTATGTATTTATATTATATTAAATTATATAATTCAACATTATTTTTATCATTTCAATCACAATTGGACATAAACATGTTTTACCCATTTATTTGTGTTTCTTACCTATCCAAGTTCGCAAATAGTTTAGTTGTTGTACTATATTAATGAAAAAATCTAATTAATACTGTACTTTTGTGCTATTCATTACTAAATTTAGTTAGTTCATTTTTATGATGTGTTTCTTATGATATGCTTTATTTTAATGAAACATAGAAAACAAATTGATATTGTATATTAAAATGACATAAGTTTGAGTGCCAATGGAAAACAATGTGGGCCTAATAATACCCACCTAGCATATAATTTAAACTAAAGAAAGCATTCAGATATGATATGAGATTGGGTAAACCTAGAATAATGTTGGTATAATAAATACCCATAGTCCAAGTTTCTACTCTCCATTTCTTAGGTTAAGAAAGAGATGCTTCATGTTATATCATTTGTACATCATTTATACTCTATCAAAATTAACTTGGGTGTTTAGTGACTTTCATTAAATTCACTCACCAAAAATAATCGTGTATAGTATGGAATTTGAGCTTTGGTACTCCCATATGATTATACCCTTGAAGGTTCCTGGAACTATTCACCCATGCTTGACCCACCTTATGATTATATGGTAGCTCTCAAATTATATGTCACCTTCCAAGAGCTAGTTTCGCCCTGGTATAGACATGGGACACCATTGCGATGTTTAACATTATGGTGAGTTATTTGATTCCTTCTTACCCCATTGGTATCATACCCTTGGTTTCCAGTTTTCCTCATTTCTTTTTCCATTCGGTCACTTTTTTGGTGCATTTCCTAAGTTCACTAAACCATTTGAGGGCACAAACCCTTAATATGGGTCCATCATTACTTAGGATGCCTTAAATAAGGTTCGTAGCTATTTAAATATGTTTGGTAGTTGTTATTTAGTGGTAAATTTTAGTCAAATATCCAATATTTATTGATTTTTTCCTATTGATCATACCATAAATTTGCTTTAAATGGTATCACGAATGTGAATTAGCAAGTGTGATAATAGAGGGACATTTTGGGCCTAAATGACCTGCAATCTCATTGTAACCAAATCGACAACGTGTAACCAAAATACATAACACACTACTTTTATAGGATTATGAGACTTATTGGAACATGAGAATGTTTCAAGTGAAATTCACAAGTTCACGTAGTTATTAAGTTAAAGGTTCCAATCAGAAATTTATGTTAGGATAGTTAGACACTTAGGAGTTAGTTATGCTCAACTTGGTCTAATGTGTCTATTAGGTAGAATCATGTTTCTTTATTATGCAATATTTGCATCATAACTTGATGGCCATCATGTATTCTAGACATAAAGTAATCTAAAGGCTTACATCCTCCTCGATATTAATGACTATTGATCCATGACTTAACACCCAATCGGTCCATAACGTCAATTTAAAGAGCATGGGGAGTCACTGTTAATAATGATTTCATGAGAAATATCTTATGTAAAGTTCTTTCCTCTTTCAGTAGTTAAATTTCCTCTAGTGGCCACATTGACTCGGGATGTGGAGTATTTCCCTCTTTGAGGGTTTCAGCCACATAAAATACTAGAGCTATGATATTTGATCTAGTTGTGTGAGTAGTTATTGAAGGTGGTTGGCTTATATGGAATGAATTATCATCCTGAACATGTATCATAGCATGTTCAAAGAGCTACTCTTTTTGTTGATCGTTATCTTGAGCTTGTGTTGCCATTTCTAATATTAATTATTTCCATACATTTCTTTCCTAAACAATTTATTCCATTATGTCTAGAGAATTGGTTTTAGTTAATAACATCTTTCCTTTCATAAATAAAGATGTCTATTTTCCCAAGATACAATTTTTTTCATTATGTCATGAGATTACCATTTAATTATACTTAAAAATAATAATTATAGAGTTAGTTTTCCAATTTTCTGTGTATATTCTTAGTTTGATACTCTTTATAATTTACATTTTCCCTTTTCCCCGCACTCTATAAAATCTGGCAAATTAGAAGCAGTGTTGAAAATATTTTTCTTAACAACATATTCTCTTAGTAGTGTGCTCTATGTGATCTCAAAAAATAAAAAAATAAGGGGAGAACTTGTATTTTTTAGGCAAGTTAATTGATATTTAACCTCATTGTTGTTGAGAATTAGATTTTTTTATTTGTTTTTTACAAAAAAATGTTTTATTTTGGATAAGTATTTTTTTTTGTAAGCATGCACTCTGAGGCAAAGTTCCAACAACACCAACAGCAACAATCCTGTCCTCCACTCCACTACTATTAGTATGTGTTTTGCACTATCTCACTTGGTTAAAAGTTACTTTATATAGTAAGAGGTCTTCAGTCAAATCTCTTTTCAAGTTACATTTTACAATTCTTGTAAGCTTAAGTTATGTAACGTGCATTTTGCGCATATATATATATATATATATATTATTATAATATATATATATATAATATATATATTAATATGTATGTATGTATATATATTACATCCAACTTTCATTTATAAATTAACTTCATTGTAAAAGTGTTTATCACTTGTTTTATAAAACTAGGTGACTTCATAAAGTAGTCATTTGTATACGTGAGCTTATAGGTAAAGTTAGTGAGGATATCTTTATTATTAAATTTTCACCTCATCTATAACCATACACGTGTACTTACCATTTGGTTATTTTTTATCATTATTGCTCTTTTTTTAATGACATAACCTTCATATTTCAAGCCCATTTTTAGAGTTTTTTTAAATATTCAATTTTTTCCACAGATGTCCATTTAGCTAGTCATTTTCAACTTTTGAAACCATATTATATATATTTGGATATGGCCACTTCAAGTTCAATTTTTTCCAGAGATGTCCATTTAGCTAATCAATTTTAACTTTTCAAACCATATTATATATATTTTGATATGGCCACTCCAAATGAACTTTTCCTTACTAGTGTTGTAACATGATTAGTTTTGATTAAACTACATGATCATAAACATTTTGCTTATATATATATATATATTACATGCAACTTTCATTTATAAAGTAACTTCTTTGTAAAAGTGTTTATCACTTGTTTTGTAAAAGTAGGTAAAGTAATGTATTTGTATAAGTGAGCTTATACGTAAAGTTAGTGAGGGTTTTTTAATTATTAAATTTTCACATCATCTACAACCATACACGTGAACTTCTACTTACCATTTGGTTATTTGTTATCATTATTGCCTTTTTTTTAATGACATAACCTTCATATTTGAAACCCACTTTTAGAGCTTTTTCAAATATTCAATTTTTTCTAGAGATGTCCATTTACCTAGTCAATTTCAACTTTTGAAACCATATTATATATATTTTGATATGGCCGCTCCAAGTGAACTTTGTCTTACTCGTGTTGTAACATGATTAGTTTTGATTAAACTGGGTGATCAAACAATTTCTACTATGTATTCTCTGGAATGATTGGATCTCTTAAGATTCACTAGCCAAAAAACATGTAGCCATATGGCTTCATTGTTTTCACCTCATTTGATTGATAGTTTTTCTTCAGCATGAATTTGTGTTTTAAGAATTTGCTGTATGAATAATATAATCCATGGACAATACATTTTTCCGTGAATGGTTTACGTTTCAAAACTGATAATTAGGGTTTATCATTAGGATTTAACAAAAATAGACAAAAAAAATCCATAAAAATAGTCCAACAATGCTATTAAAACTGTAATTTTTTTGTGTGTGACATAGAATGCAAGGTAGGGGTGGTGTTCTAATGGTTTCTTATTCTAGTTGTTATTCCTAAGGCTGGATCAACTTCATGATCCACTGATCCAACTCATGATCTAACTCAGAAGAGAAAGACTAAGCCAAAGCCCTCTCCTACACCCAAAAAGAGCTCTCGAGTAGCAACTTCCCCACAGGGTAAGATTTTCCAAGATTAAATTTTGGCTACCACAATGTTGTTAAAACTTCAATTTTTCAGTGTGACATAGAATGAACAAACTCAATTTTGGCCAAACAACAAAAGAAAATATTGATTATTATTTATTTCTCACATTTTGTAGAGAATAATATTTTGGCCATTTGGAAGAGGCAGACAAGTTCTTGGAATAATAGAAAGAAAAATGTATTATAGATATGTTATGTCCATAACTAATAAATATCCACACAAGACAATTACATCTCTCCAACTCTCTTTCTGGAATTTGTATGGTCCTGTATGGGGTCTCTCCAAACCAAATACCAACAACTTGTATTTATTTCCTAAATGGTTGAAGTCTCTCTCTCCTGGCCAAAGTTTGGATTTTGTGTACATCCATGTTGGTCCTCTAGTAATCATTTCCATAGTTTATTATCAGATGAATTGATCAACTATATTGATTGTTAGGGAGATGGAAAGTTCCAAGGAAAAATAATGATCAGTGATGGGTCAATTATAACTCATTTATATGAATAAGTGGCACTAATTCCTACTGCACATGTTGATGGAAGATGATTTTATGGTTGGGTCAAGCTTGGATCTCTAAGCTGTCTCACATTTCAATATTTCAATATAGTTTGTTTTGGTATAGGGCTCATAAACTCATGGAGAAATTGAGCTCTGGACATCATTCTTTAGTAAAGAATCTATGTGGTGAGAAAACTCATACCCTGGAAGAATGGATTTATGTATTCGCAATTGACCCATTGGAAATTTTGTTCATAGTAAATGGAAATCATAAAAAGTTTACTTATTTTTTCTCTACTACTCTTTCTCTTGCTGAGTTTCATTTGCAACATGTGGTGCAATTACTTGTTTATAATCCTTGTATCATATCAGATTATGGAATGTCTAAAAAAACACATCTCTATAAACCTATAATGAGTTGTTATATTCTCTTCTTTTAATTATTAAACAATCAGAACTCATATTCAGAACAGAAATTGCAGCAGAGACTGCTGTAGCATTGGCCGCTTCCTCCGTCGTCTTTGCAGCCATTGACAAACCTTATTCCATTCTCCTATTCCAAAGAGCTACTTCGGTATAAGATTATGCGTACTCTAAAATCACTTATACTGTTTTATTGCTTTAAAACAACGATCGCAGATTTGAGAGATATTGAGATATTTTAGAGGAAGGTTAATGGTTTAATTTCTTTTCACTATTATATTCTATTCTTAGAATTTAGAATCTAGATAACTTTAGTAATTAAAACAAACATATGATAGGAATTTCTTTTCACTGTTCTGTTCTTGGAATTTGCAATCTAGATAAATTTAGTAATTAAAACATATGATCGGTCATATTTGTTTGTGGATGAATGTTTTTCATAACTTTTATTTTAAATTTAATTTAATGTCTCTATTTTTGGAATATTTTGGGATCAGACAAATATGAGTGAGATTACTTATTTGAGGTTTCTTACGTTTTTTTATGATTCCAAAATATTTCAAAAATCTTTTTAAAATGCCCATTTTTAACATGTCTATAAAATTCGTGTCTTAGATTCAAAATTGAAAATTAGTTTAATGAATTGTCTTCTCTAACATTTTAAAATACTCATATAATTGAATACTAATTTAGTACAGTTCTTTCGTTCATGTGTTAGATTCAAAATTGAAAATTAATTTAATGAATTTTCTTCTCCAACTTTTTATGATACTCATGTAATTGAATATGTCATTTAGTACAGCTCTTTCGTTTTGCTGACCAGTACCGGGGAACATATCATGGACAATTCCCTTTCTATTGCTCTGTCTCAGGCTATGATGTATCTTTCCTTAACATTATAAATTTTACTTCCTTTTTCACTTCACACTACATTATAAATTTTACTTCCTTTATCACTTCACACTATTATTTATTTAAACTACAGAGTGAGTAACTTCTTGAAGTCTTCTTATTCCTCTACTATCTAACTTACAGGACGAGCTTGCATGGGCAGCAGTGTGGCTATATAGAGCAACTGGATTGCCATATTATACCAAATACATACTCCACCAGAATTTTTGTACTTCCAATGAGTATGAGTTCAATTGGGATCTCAAATGTGCAGGAGTTCAAATCCACCTATCTAGTGTAAGTCCATATTCACATAAACATATGAATCACCAAATGTTCAATTGACAAAAAGTTTAAGACTCACCACTTGACCTTCAACTGACCACATCTTCATAAAATTAATAAACCTGGCAGCTATATTTCTCCGGAGAAACCAACCTGGAAGTTTTCAGAGGCCAAGCAGAAGTGTTCCTCTGCTCAGTTCTTCCACAAAGTCCTCAATTCAAAAATTCCATCACACCTGGTAAATGGAAGTTTCTCCCTATCATGCTCCGAGTTTCAAAATTAATCTCATTAACAGTGTTTGTATCTGTTGAGTTTCAAAATTAAGCTCATTAACAGTGTTTGTATCTGTTGCACTTGTACAGGAGGTTTGTTGTTTGTCAGAGATGGTGCAAATACACAATATGCTACAGGCACATCATTCCTTGTATCAGTTTACAGTGACTTACTGTCACGATATAAGCAATACCTGCAATGTGGCGATCAAACATATGAACCAAGCATTCTTATTGCATTTGCCAAACAACAAGTACATATACGTATTATAATTTTTCAAGTGTTGCAAAATATTTAATTAATGAGGAGAAGAATTGAGCACACTTGTATATCCATTCCAGCTTTCTCAGAGTATAAGAGATTCAAAGTTAAATAAATTTGATTTGTTTTTTCATATCATAATTTCAAAAAACCAGCAAATTAGTAGCTAACAAATCCACTTTGTATATGTAAATTGCAGGTGGATTACATTTTGGGCAAGAATCCTGCTCGTATGTCTTTCATGGTGGGTTTTGGCGACAAATATCCACAGCAAGCTCACCACAGAGGGTCCTCCATAGTTTCGATATACGAGGATTCCAGAAAGATATCATGTACCGAAGGTTTCACTTTGTGGTTCAACAGAGATGCACCAAACCCAAATGAATTAACAGGTGCAGTTGTGGGAGGGCCTGATCGCTATGACGGGTTTGAGGATAGCAGGGCTGATTCCACCAAGCTTGAGCCCACAACGTATACCAATGCTCCTCTGGTGGGAGTCCTGGCTAAGCTCCAAAGCAACATCATGGAATAATCGACATAACAGGGTCGATTCGTGCAAGCTTGAGCCCACAACTTATATCAATGATCCTCTTGTAGGAGTCCTGGCTAAGATCCGCAGCATCAGCATGGAATCACGGACCTAAGTTCAAAATGTTATGCTAGTAATATCTTTTGCTAAGTCTGTATTCTATATGCAAATCAGAGTCGATGGTAATATATATGAATTTTGGTATTTCTGGGCTCCATAATTGCTTTTTTTCATTTCATCCTGTTGAATCCTATAATCAGATTGAAGACTTGTTTTTACATCTTAGATCCCATATGCAGATTGAAAATTCTTCTATTTTTAAATAGTAGTGATATTAGCTTAGAATAACATGGTGTATGAGAGTCTCGAAAGATTCTGTGCCATCGTGTTATATATGTGAGCATATAGGGAATGTGTGATCATAGGATTTTTGTTCCATGATGTTATATAGGAGCATTTAGGAATGTGTAATCATAGGATTTATTTGTTTATTAATGTATAGATTGCTCTTGGATTTGCACGAGCCGGGAATTTGCACTTGGTTATAATGTATATCTGTTTTAAATAATATGAATATATTATAATTTCTTTTAATGGTGTTTAACTTTAAAATACAAGTAGGGAGGATGGATAATTTGAATATAGGTTGGAAATTTATAGATATCATACAACAAATATTGGAGTATATGAGCATTGCGGAATATAGATTTTGATTTGTGTTCAGTTTACAAAATATGCAAGTGATATAAATGTTGTATAAAAGTATATGTACTTTGACAAAGAAATAGATATTGTGATAAAGAAATATACTTTGTTAAGATGGGAGAATAGAGATTTAGTACTGATATAGAAATTTCAAGAATAGGGTTCAAGTACAAAATATAAGTAGGGAGAGATGGACCACTTGAATATAGGTTGGGAATTCATAGATATCATATAACAAACATTAGACTATATGAGCGTTATGAAATACAGACTTTGGTTTGTGTTTAGATTATGTTTTTTAAAGAATGTATATTGATATCACCATTGTGTATAAAATTATATGTATGTGATAAATAAATAGACATTGTTAAGACGCTGATACTTTCTAACTCCATCATGTAGACATTGCTAAAATGACATCCAGATAGAGAAACAACCATCCACTAGATTTCATGGGTACCCAACCATTGTACTTTGCTTCATTAGGATGTCCCTCTTGTGGGAGGGCCTGATCGCCATGACAAGTTTGAGGATAGCAGGGCTGATTCCACCAAGCTTGCGCCCACAACGTATACCAATGCTCCTCTGGTGGGAGTCCTGGCTAAGCTCCAAAGCAACATCATGGAATAATCGACATAACAGGGTCGATTCGTGCAAGCTTTAGCCCACAACTTATATCAATGATCCTCTTGTAGGAGTCCTGTCTAAGATCTGCAGCATCAGCATGGAATCACGGACCTAAGTTCAAAATGTTATGCTAGTAATATCTTTTACTAAGTCTGTATTCTATATGCAAATCAGAGTAGATGGTAATATATATGAATTTTGGTATTTCTGGGCTCCATAATTGCTTTTTTTCATTTCATCCTGTTGAATCCTATAATCAGATTGAAGACTTGTTTTTACATCTTAGATCCCATATGCAGATTGAAAATTCTTCTATTTTTAAATAGTAGTGATATTAGCTTAGAATAACATGGTGTATGAGAGTCTCGGAAGATTCTGTGCCATCGTGTTATATATGTGAGCATATAGGGAATTTGTGATCATAGGATTTTTGTTCCATGATGTTATATAGGAGCATTTAGGAATGTGTAATCATAGGATTTATTTGTTTATTAATGTATAGATTGCTCTTGGATTTGCACGAGCTGGGAATTTGCACTTGGTTATAATGTATATCTGTTTTAAATAATATGAATATATTATAATTTCTTTTAATGGTGTTTAACTTTAAAATACAAGTAGGGAGGATGGATAATTTGAATATAGGTTGGAAATTTATAGATATCCTACAACAAATATTGGAGTATATGAGCATTGCGGAATATAGATTTTGATTTGTGTTCAGTTTACAAAATATGCAAGTGATATAAATGTTGTATAAAAGTATATGTACTGTGACAAAGAAATAGATATCTTGATAAAGAAATATACTTTGTTAAGATGGGAGAATAGAGATTTAGTACTGATATAGAAATTTCAAGAATAGGGTTCAAGTACAAAATATAAGTAGGGAGAGATGGACCACTTGAATATAGGTTGGGAATTCATAGATATCATATAACAAACATTAGACTATATGAGCGTTATGAAATACAGACTTTGGTTTGTGTTTAGATTATGTTTTTTAAAGAATGTATATTGATATCACCACTTTGTATAAAATTATATGTATGTGATAAATAAATAGACATTGTTAAGACACTGATACTTTCTAACTCCATCATGTAGACATTGCTAAAATGACATCCAGATAGAGAAACAACCATCCACTAGATTTCATGGGTACCCAACCATTGTACTTTGCTTCATTAGGATGTCCCTTCATGTACATGGTTCATTCAACTTCTTGCACTTCCTATATTATACAACCAATATGGTCCATTCAAGTGTTTCCAACCAACACATGTCTTGCTCCTAGTGTTAACGAACTTCCTAATAGAGACGATAGAACTACACTAGACAACTCCTCTATATGGCCACACCCTCCTATAGATTTCCCTTTGTTTTTTCTACAATATGATTTATTATTGGTTTAATATAGTTTGTAAATGTTTTTATCTTTTATTTTGTTTTATTTGATTGTATATAATGATTTTTTACAATTTTGCATAGTTTCCAATTAATTTGATGACAATTATTTCCATTCCAAATTTATTTATTTTTCATATCATTTGATCTAATTTATTTCCTATTATTTCATAAAAGTGCCAAACAATTGATTGAAAAATTCTTGGTAACGAGATCCAAATCAAAGAGTTCAAAGCGTTGATCACATGGGTGTTTTCAAAGATTTTGATTAAATCCATATTCAAGTAATTTGAATCTGGATCATGTATACACATTGCTAATATAATTTTATGAGCTCTCAAATCGTTAAATCTAGATCTAGAGGAATTGTTGATAGATTATTTGTATTTGGATCTGGATAAGGTAAATTATGTCTACATGTAATGTGACATGTCATATTATATGTCATCCCATATGTTCAATGACTGATTTAATTTATTAAGCATACTAATGACTTGGTATGATGACATATACATTGACATGGTTGTTTTGACATAGGTGTTAAAAGTATTCGGATTTCATGAATTCATTGTATCTGGATAAGTAATGATTTAATGGAATTTATTGTGGTGTTATGCATTCTAAATTTTATTTTCTATCTAACTATATAAAACTAGGAATTTGTTTTGAATTTTTCATATGTACTATTTGTATATGGATCCCGATCATTTATTTTCTCACTTCATTCTTCCTAATTCCATATTATTCATTTCCACTTCAAGTACCTGGATAAAGGATTTTATATTATTATTTGGATATTGACAATCCATATATTGATTAAATTTTATGGGCCTTACACAAGTCTTATGGATATCGAGGTATCCGCTTTGTTTTTTGATGCAGGAGCATCCAGCTCCGAGGAGACAGAAGGTGGTTGATGGTCTCATGGAGAGACAAGAACACAAAATCATACTTGCATAGCTGGACAGGTGTTAGACTTGTCAGTTATTTTACTTTATTTATTTGTTTTATTTTTCAGAAGGTCGTTAGGACCGGGACAATTAAAATTGTGAACTGTTTCTTTTAAATAGGAATTAGTAACAGTAAAATAGGTTGATAGTCAATTAGTATTTTTATGAATTGTGTTAGTTAGGAACAATTAATGGTAACCAATAGCCTAGTAACAAAAATTGGTGGACAGTTACCCAATTCTGTTGGGGCAGTTCTACCTGAACAAAGAACAGTTGTGCCTCAGGAGATTAAAAGGAAAAAGAGAAATAGTGTAAAAGATTCCTCAGACAAAGAAACAAAGGATACAGTCATTTCGAAATAAACATTCATTTTTATTTTCTCTATTGAATCACCACTGTACAGACTAATTTCATGTATCAATACATAATTCTGTGTAACTAATTTACGTTGGAATAACAAGACAGAAAGAATTCACGAGAAGAGCACGGTGCTGACATATATATATCACTTCCAGAAAGAGGAGAACGAGAAATTGCGAACGCAGGCAAACCATCAGGTAACCCATATAAACCCTCAAATTATTTATGAATAAAGCAAATGCCGGAGTGAAATCAAATAAAACTGTATCATTTCATTAGTTGTTATAAACAAAGTATACACAGTCCAGGGCGTCTCACGCTCCTTCGAAACACAACGCTCATTCTAACAGAACCTCGAAACAGAGTTTTCGAACAAGTGTATGATACAACCAGACGAAATCCAAATAATTACCATAGCAAGGAAGCACCGAGCAGAAACAGTGTGAACGAGGGTTCTATTAACCAAACATCAACATTACAGGACGAGGGTTCGAAGCAACCAAATACCCATCTTACAAAATTAATCAAGCATCGACATACAGGACGAGGGTTTGAAACCACCGAATACCCATCTTACAGAACAAGGGTTTCAACAACTGAGTAGCAGTATTACAGAACAAGGACCTCGACAACAAAAGACCAACATACAGGACTGAAGGAGGGTTACACAGTCAAAATACTATCTATTTCACCGCTCAGGTGACGGACTAACAACAAAACAAAGTCAC
>APFE031029417.1:0-27661 GCA_000404065.3 Pinus taeda
ATGTAATGTAAAGGAGGTTGCCCCCTCGAAGAGGCTGAATTTTAAGGCGTTGATCTATCTTTTCTATCTTTTCTTGAGATGGTTTCATAACATTGTCAATAAGTGAATCCATGACCTCCATGATGAATTTTTCAGAAGGAGATTCATTCTTAGGGAGTCATGTTCAATAGGTATAGTGACAGCCCATGTGGTAAAATGACCGTAGTCATATTCCAAGGGATCTACCCCTCCAATAGTAGTCAATAAGGATTTGCGCTACATGAGGCAGGACTGAAATTCCTCTAAGGAAGACATGACACATGATGCTTCGACTAACTCTTCAATAATACTATAATGTTGGGAAGCCCGCGAATTGTGATTGTTTGTTAACTTTTGGACTACACTGTTAGGTGGGTGATATAGTAGTTCCATAGGCTTATCTAATGTGAGAGATCTAGTGGAAGCGAAAGGGGTGGTCAAGTCCTTAGAGGTAGAAATTGACTTAGGAGGGTCATATGATTTTTCTCTTGTGGTAAAATAAATGTGAAAATTAACATGAGGACCTACGCATTGTTATTAGGACCATATTACCATTTCCCCACATTACCCCTAGGAGGAGGTGGAGTCTTTTGTACAACCATTTGTTGTTATGGAAACACTTTTGATGGATTTTACTCATTGTTAACTAGATTTATTATTTCTTTGTGACTAAAGTTGAAAAGTGGAAATACAAAATATTTCATAAATGAGTAAATATTATTTCAAGGGTGTTACCAAGCATATTGCTTGAGGTTGTATATGAGACAAGTATATATTGCTAAAAGAATAGAGATTGAAAGATAAAAAGTGTAGCAATAGGCATCAACATATAACATGAAAAATTTCAAACACTTTTCAATAGGAATTAACCACTAAAGGGAAATAAACATTGTCCATACAACATACGTGGGGAAAATATTTGCTTTGTAGGTGTTGTATTGAAGTGGCTTGGGAGCTTATACATGGACCATGAACATTATCTTACACCTCTTTTGGGCCCTCAAGGACTATTTTTCATCCTTGAAAAATGTTCAGGGGCCTAAGAACCATCCCTTAGATGGTCTCCATGGGCACCACTAGGACAACTATTCCTTAGAGGCATTGGGAGGTGGTTTTGTACCATGTGCATAGTCTGTATTATTACTAAGCCTTAACAACCACTTGTAATAGGCCCTAGGATGATAATGGAGTTTCTCCTTAGATGATGTCCAAGGCCCCAAACAAAGCCATCCTTGTGGGACAAAATTATCCTCACATTAACACACATACACCATCTATATACCTATGGTTTATAATGATGGAAAATAGTGCTCCCCATCACCTAATTGTGCAAAATCCCCAACTAACCTAGATTCCAAGTCAAACATGTCCTCGATATTAGCATATCACCCTACATTATCCATTAGCTAATGGAGATAGAGGGTTCAAGGACTCTCACTTGATGGTTGGGGACTATAGTCCATCGAGAGGTCAAATATCAAGAGAACTGTATTAAGGACACCTCAAGGTCAACCAACACTAATGAAATGTATTAGTTGTTGGTACATCAACTTATCAAAATGTCACAATATTGGGTAGTGGACATTAGTAATTAGGACACTAGTCACCAACAAGAAACCTTGGTATCGATAGAGTAATGATGTGGTGAGTGGACGTGGATCTCGGGATACCACATGTCAATTGTGTGGCAGTTGATTTGACATGCTAACGTCTCATTATGATGTGGCACCAATGTGGGTCTAGATGACATGGCCTACCAATGTGGCAAGTGATGTGGCATGTTGACATGGCAATGGAAGGTTGACTAGGCACTGAGGTGATGTGTAGGTGGTAACCATATAACAATGATGTGGATGTTGGGCTTTTGGATGTTAATATATCAGCTAATTAGTATCAATGGCACTCTTTAGCCTATTCTCAGGGCCCGATCGATTGATAGCCCGACCATTGGCCTTTCAAGATATCGAGTATTGAGACATTAGGGCTTCACTCTACAAGCTCGTTTGTATGTTAGGTGTCAAGTATCAAGACAGTAAGTATGTATAGAGCATTAACTGTCATGGGGGGATAGGGGCTTAGTGATCCAGCAGATGGATACGGTAGATGATGGATAGTTAACTATGTTAATTTATGACCCATTGTATGGTTATGTGAAGACCGAGTAAGAAAGTTTTAAACTAGTGTGATATTTTCCAAGTGGTTGATAGTGGATATAATAGCCAAGTTAATTGACTAGGTAAGTTATCATAGAAGTTGATAGGCCATTTTATAATGGTGACATGTGGGCAAAGGACTACCACATGCTTAACAAGAAGCAAATAAATATGTATAAGAGAGAAGTTACAACATAAACTTAAATAATAGCAAAGGTCAAATAAAACACCTTTTCATACACTATACAAAATAAGAATTTTTAAAGAAGAAACTAGGATCCCATCTTATTGTTTATATCATTGCTAAAATTAACATGGCCTGATTATTTAATATCTCTTGTAATGGAACCAAAGTTATGTATCACGTGAATAGTTATAGATAAGAATTCCTATAAACGATCTTGATTACTATGTCACATATTGAAATCTTTAATTTCAAAAATAGTTTCATCATCTGTAATAGATAAAATAACTATGACTTTAGGCAACACTTTTGATGGATTTTACTCACTGTTAACTAGATATATTATTTCTTTGTCACTCAAGTTGAAAAGTGGAAATGCAAAATATTTAATAAATGAGAGTAAATATTATTTCAAGGGTGTTACCAAACTTATTGCTTGAGGTTTTATATGAGACAAGTATATATTGCTAGAAAAATAGAAATAAAAAATAGTTAACAAATTCCTAAATTCCTTATTTGAATAAAAGAACTCTCTACTTTTAATTTTTTTTAATAATTACTAAATTATGTATTTTGAAATAATTCCTTATTGGAAATAAGGAAAAATCTCTTCTTTTTTTTCTTTTAATAATTACTAAATTTATTATTTAACATAAATTAAAAAATATTATTTTTCACTACATGCATATTGAACTTTTACTTACAATTCTAAGGTCCCATCTTATTGTTTATATCATTGCTAAAATAAACATGGCCTAATTATTCAATATCTCTTGTAATGGAACCAAAGTTACGTATCACATGAATAGTTATAGGTAAGAATTCCTATAAATAATCTTGATTACTATGTCACATATTGAAATCTTTAATTTCACAAATAGTTTCATCATCTGTAATAGATCAAGTAACTATGACTTTAGGAAACACTTTTGATGGATTTTACTCATTGTTAACTAGATTTATTATTTCTTTGTCACCGAAGTTGAAAAGTGGAAATAAAAAATATTTAATAATTGAGAGTAAATATTATTTCAAGGGTGTTACCAAACTTATTGCTTGAGGTTTTATATGAGACAAGTATATATTGCTAGAAAAATAGAGATAAAAAATAATTAGCAAATTCCTAAATTCCTATTTGAATAAAAAAAAATCTCTACTTTTAATCTTTTTAATAATTACTAAATTCTGTATTTGAAACTAATTCCTTATTTGAAATAAGAAAAATATATTATTTTTTCTTTTAATAATTACTAAATTTATTATTTAACATTAAAAAAAAAAAATAGATTTTTCATTACATGCATATTGAACTTTTAATTACAATTCCATTCCAAATACCATTTTTCCCATATATAAAAATATAGATGATTTTTTAAAATTTCCGATTTTTCATTCATATCATGTGACCAATTCACAATCACGATATCTATCTACATGCACGATGTTTTCAATAAATATAGGCTATTGAAGTAGGTGAAAGTAGTTAGTAAATTAAGTGTTGATTCCCACTCCACCATCTGATATCTGATCTGATCTCAACAGTCAGTTTGAGGTCTAATGAATTAATAAATATGGTTGCTCTGAGCTGGTAAATTTATTTCCATTAATGTCCATTAATGCACCTAAATAATCCTTGAAAGCAATAAGGTACAAAAGTTTACAAATTCACAAGCATGATATTTACATGCAGGATTCTGTCTGATTTTCAGAAGAACAAATCTTCATTTATAAGCAGCACAAGTTTTTGGTTCAGATTTTTACTGGTTCAGATTTTTCCATTTTGGAAGTGAGAGTTCATGCAAAATACAGGTTTTTTCTTACTTCTGATTGTAATTTTGATTAGCTTTGCACACTTCTTTTAAACAATTTTTGCCATGTCTTTTTAATATACTCTCTTTTTGTGTTAATGAAAAATACTTTTACATAGAATTTTTCCATCCTAGGCTATAAGTATTTGCAATTTGCTTAGTTGGTATAGGTTGGTTTGATCACTTTTTCATTCCTATTAGTTGATACCCAAGCAGATAGCCTCTAGAATGTAGAAGAAAAACAAAAAATATTTCAAGGATCGCTCCAGAATTATCACTCTAAGGCAACAATAATTAACTGTATAAACCCAAATTGATGCATACAAGCTGAGAAATCGACAATTCGTCAAACTATTCAAAGGATCAGATTGAAGAGATGGATGGAAAGGTTATATCTTCCCCAACGGAGTTGCCATTTTATTGTCTAGGAAAATCCTCTCTGCGGACAGAGATGATCCCTCTAACCCAATGAGTGGGACTAGCAACCTACATGGCAATCTACTAGACACTTTCCTAAGTTACAATCAAAATAGAAGAGGAAGATGGCTTGCCTCGTTTTGATGCTATAACATCCTCCTTTGTTGAAGACCTCAAAATGCTTGTGCCACGAGCTCGGCCCTACAACTCACAGTGTTTGAATGCATGTACAAGAGATCAAGACACAACAAAGCATACAAGTACAAATGTCATAATTGAAAGTAACCTACTTAACATATCGAGGAGCCTTAAGATAAATGATGCATTCACACACACATTTATGGAAAGTGAACCAGAAGTTGTATATATTAATATAATAAAGGAGGGAGCATACAACCAAGAATTCATGTCAATAATCTCTCCTTGAGTGAATGTCCAAGTCCAAGATCAAGCTCTCCAAGCACTCCTTCTCCAAGCCAAATGAGTAGCATGTAGGCACAATGTCAGCATAAGGGTGAAAATAGCCAAAGACCAACCATTTGAGAATGGGGGAGAATGCATATATAGGCAGGGAAAGGGAGTTAAGATCTCTCCAAAGATAGGAGAAGACCCTCATCTCAAGGAGGTATCTCATAGGAATAAGACCAAAGGACCAATTTGAGAGAACTCAACCTCATCCACATCAAACAACCTCCAGCTCATCATTCTACAAGCCTCTAGATCATGAAGCTTCTTGTCTCCTTTAGGAAAAATTTCCTTTTAGGGATCATCACGGGTATCTAAGCTAAAAGTGTGTTGGCATCACGAGGCTAGTATAGTGCAACTAGCGATCAATACAGGTCCCAGTGTTAGGGGAGTGATGATCCTTAAATTAGGGTTTTAGAGCCCTTTTCTTCATGGGAATCTTAAGGCATCTTTCCATCATTATTTTAGGGAGGATCTGAGTTGCATATCTTTGTGAGTACACTGCATGATTGCCATGTTTCAAGCACTTTGGCTTATGTCACAGGCAAGTGCGTGAGGTGTGACAAAATATTGTGTAACACCTCTAAATATCACTTGGATTCTTGTTATGTTTTTTCTATGACCAAGCTCTAATGATTTCTCTCGTGTTCTATGTGCTTTTAACAATATCTAAACCTCATAGAGCTTCTTCAAAGGCACACTATCCTACACAACATAACAACATTCCAATGATGGTGGTGTCCATGTGTAAATTTCTATTAATGGTGATAGTAGTGTGTCCTATTAAGGGTGAAAAGCATGTATATTACATCATTGGAAACATGCATGTGCATTATGTTGATGGTAGTGACCATATGTATTTCATTGATATTACATTGAACTATATGTCTAAGGTAGTGAGATCTTCCTATGGGCTTGCGTAGTTTATTGATTATGGTACCTAGTGGCTTTACATTCATTGAAATGGTGCTTGTTGTACATAATGAAAATGATTAATATAAATGTATGATTCGTATTATTGTAGCCCTTTTAGGTAGTCGTATTTTTGTTCCTAGACTAAATTAGTCATTCACTTTAGCCATTTTTAGTTACATTACCTATTATCTAGTCATATATTTTCACCCAAGACTAAATTATTCATTTATGTTAGTTGCTCTTAGTTGGGTCCCTTAATATTGCTCATTTTTGGTAAGTTTCCACATGGAAAAGCTATAGTGACTAACGTTTTAAGTCACCTAGTCACTAATTTCTCATTTTCTACTAGTGTGAATCAGTAATTTTGAAATTTTCTTTCTTTTAAACAAAAGTGGAACAATCACACAATAAAATTCATACATAATTGTATTTAGTGATTTTAACATGGAAACCCTTCTACGAGAAAAACTACCAACACTTGTTTTTATTATGACATTTTTTAAATGCACTCACTATATTAACATCAATTATTTTGTGAGCACCCACTAATAGGAGGCTACAAACCACTTAGATTATAAAGCACCAACTTATTTAAAGGAATCAACCTCACATTGCATAGGAACCACCTTTCTTTTACAAGTTCGATCTACTCTTTTATGGTAATTTCAAATTAAGACCTCCTGTAGTGTTCTTTGATGTAGTTTAAAATTTGTTGTCACTAGTCACATGTAGTGATCTAAATTTGAAACTACTTGAAAAAGGTTTGCAAGGTATTCAATTCAGTAGTAAACATGTTTAAAAGATTCCCATGTCTTGCAGTAAAGAAACAAATGAAATTTTCAGTTGTTCATGATCCATTCAAGCATAGTAGAATTATTTCCTTTTACTGTTTAACACATAAAAACGAATTTGTTCTGCAAAATAAATCAACCACAAATGCAAAAGAAGTGGATGAAGCAGTTCACCCCTCCTGGGCTACGTTTGTTGGGTCCAAGGCTCCCAAATGGGCCAGTCCTCGTTTTAATTAAATGCTCAAAATGAATTTACAACTGAATAGAAGTCTCTACATGTGAAATAGACTGTAAAATCGGATTCAGAACACATGAATTCTTCAGGATTGACTGTTGGTTCACCTCTAATGGATAACTGCAACCTGATACAGTTCTGACAATACTGGGCCCTGGTGGCTCCTAGAACTTCCACGGCTCCAAAACCTATGCAAATAACCTCTGATGGATGAAAGACCTCTGCCAGTGGCTTCAGAATGTCAAAAATACCCAAAATAAAAAAGAAATCATCCAAAACCTCCTTTCCTAGCCAAAGTTATGGCTATTTACTCCCAACTGCCAGTTTGCCCTAAAAGAACTCCAGCTAACTTTAGTTAAGCTCCGCCAATTATGGCGGGACCGCCAAATTTGGCGCTCCGCCAAAAAATCCGCCAACTATAACTGCAGTTTAACTGACCGTTGAGTTATGGCGCATGTGACCACGTTGCAGTTCTTCTTGAATTGCACGCTAGTGGTTAGGTTGGGCCCACGGTTTTGGGCACTTGGACATATGGCATGGGGGTTGGCCCCCTTCTTTTCCCGCCCGTAGCGATTTCAAACGTTAAATATAAAGCATTTCCATTAAATTTCAACGAATGCTATTGTGGCCCAATGGTAATGCACAAGGTTAATAAACGGCAGGTCGGGGGTTCAATTCACAACCCCACCGAAAATTTTGGAAATGCGCCCAATACATGTGCTGACGTCATCCTGGGCCACGTGGCGGCCTTCGAGATTTCCATGTGGAAACTTCTGATTGGCCCACTCGAAAGGAATATTCCAAGGAATATTCTGTGGAATATTCTTTTTTTATTTTTTTTTGAAAATTCAAAAAATTAAGGGTTATTGGACGATTTTGTTTTTGACGTAACTTTCACATACGGCGACCATTTTTCAAACCGTTTGTGGCACTGGAATAGGGAGGATGAGAGCTATCCGGTTGTTTAGGTTCGAGCCAATTTTGAGCATTTTACAACACTTGGGACATGAGCCCCTGATCATGCCTCCCCATTGGGAAGCTTTTGGACCCCAAAAGGCTTCAACTACCTGTTAAAGAGGTGAGGGTACAGTGCCCTCACTCTGTCCACCTCCATCCACTTTTCCTTGTTCGGTTTGCTGCCTCTGAAACCAACCCGAACATAATCTACATTGCCCCTCCTTAAAGTGCGTGTCCTTCTATAAAGGATTGTATCTTCTTTCAACTCATCTAAATATACTGGCGAGAAATCTTCTATAGATGGTAGCTGAACAGTGATTTCATGATCAACGATCAAAGGAGGTTCATACAAGTGTAAGTTCTCCACATTAACAACATAATACATTTGCATGTAGGAAGGCAAATCTAATAGAAAAGCATTATTTCCAACCTTCTTGAGGATTTTGAATGGACCATAATGAATAGGCTTCATCTTTTTACCTTCTCCTTGCATCCTTTCCTTACTAATGTACAACCATACCTCATCCCCTTCTTGAAACTTGTGATCGAATCTATGTTTGTCGTGTCTTTCCTTGTACTTGCCTTGACTTTTCTCAAGCTATTATTGAATTTGTTGAATTCTTTCAATGAATGAACGAGCTTTGTCAACATCACTATGTCCCTCAATGATGACATCTTTCTCAAGAATGAAATCAAGAGGCGATTTTGGCAAGTAACCAAAACAAGCTTCAAACGGTGAGGTGTTTGTGGAAGAGTGTTTGGCACGGTTGTAAGCATGTTGTATGTAGTGCAAATGTTCATCCCAAAGCTTGGGATGCTTGCTACAATATCCTCTCAAGAGGTGTACAATGGTTCTGTTCACAACTTCAGTTTGTCCATCTGTTTGCGGATGGAAAGCAGTACTTTTCTTCAACTTTGTGTCCATCATCTCCCATAGGTTGGACCAAAAATTCCCCACAAATCTGGAATCCCTGTCACTAATAATGGAAGTAGGCAAACCAAAGTGAATCCATACATGATGAAAAAATAATTCAACAATTTGTTCAGAAGTTATAGTTTTCTTACAAGGCATAAGTATACACATTTTACTGAAACAATCAACTACTACATATAAATAATCATGCTTCTTTCTGGATTTTTGCAAACATCCTACAAAATCCATAGAGATGCTCTCCCATGGTCTAGAAGGTACCAACAAAGGAGTATACAAGCCAAGCTTCCTATTACTAGGCTTGCTGGTAGCGCGACCATTTTTCGAACCGTTTGCGACGCCAGAATCGGGAGGACGAGCTCTATCCAGTCGTTTAGGTTCGAGCCAATTTTGAGCACTTTCAATTTTGAGCATTTTACGACACTTGGGACATGAGCCCCTGATCATGTAGTCACTTCATCATCTGCAAATGACATATGCCCTCTCAATACATTCCCTCTTATATAGATACACCCATAGAGATGTTATATACAACACTATTCTTATGTTACTCACTCACTATCAGGTTTTATTTCTCTCAATTTTCATTCACTCTACTTTGTGTACTCACTCTAGCTATATTGCACACTCACTTCACTTCTTTGTTTATCTTCCTATTCACTCTAATTATACATTGCTTAAGAACAAATACCCTAATTAATTATTTTTTTGCTCATGGACTTTTTCAGTTTATTCCAGTCGCAATTTTCTCTAGATCTCCTCGACACTTTGCTCCTTTTCTGATACTTTCAAACAACTCACCATTTCATTCGACCAACAATGCTTTCCATTTAATTCTTCTAAATATTTAGTTGAGATTGTGTCAGCTAGCAGACTCAATCTTGTTTTATTATTTCTACTAGAGGTTATCCATCACTTTGCATTAGCTAATCACATATATCCTAGTTTTTTCCTTCATTTATTGTCTAACTATGTAGTAAGCTCTTCTCTTTCATAACTCATCTTGATGTCAAATTATTAATAATACAATTTATTGAAAGTTTGAGATCCTTATTCCAGAAGACCACAATTGTGACCAAATATTTAAACCAAAATGTGCTTATGCTCCTATTCCAGTTTGGGCCTTATTTTATGTCGTGCTCAATAAAACCACCCAAAATTTGAAATCCTAAATTGTTGAGTTGTTGAACTAATTCTTGTTCAGGTCCCACTTGGTCTCTACTCCAAATTAACTTGCACTATCCACTTCGTGTGGTCCCACCATTATTATTCTTTGAGGTATGAACTTTGAATTGCCTGGAAAAGGATCTCATTCAAGGTGCATCATCTGATTCCCATAGAAATTTGGAAATTCTATAGCATGAAATATTAGCTCCAAACACAACACTTTAGTAAAAATCTTGATGGTTTTCCACATCATATTCTATTTACATGCTTCCATCATCCTTTCCATGTGGCTAATATCAAGTGGTGCCACATGTCACATGAGATTTACCTAATTGTCCCTCTAAAAACTCCAAATCTAAATACCACATGCCACTTACACAAATTGTTATGCCATCATCCATGCCTAGTTAGTGCCACCTCACTTACCACATACTCCTTCCATATCATCAACCTATATCGATAGGAAGAAGGTTTGGTTTAGACCTCATGATTGAACTAGAGAAGAACATCCTAAACACCTGAGCTGCCCAACAACTTTATTTCTCAGAAAAACTATAATACCTTGAAGAACAGAGATACCCTGAGTTTACACATGCTTCTTCTTTACCTTACAGAGAGCTCAAACTTTTGAACTTCTTCAAAAAAGGTTGGCCTCTCAACTTAAACCTGCATCATCTCTTCAACCCTTAGAATTATTTTGGACTATCATATACCATTTGAAAGGTATTTTTGAGGGTCATCAAAATACACATTTTACATGGGCATATGACTTGATGTTTTGTAAGAAAAGTGCTTTCAACCAATAGGACATTAAAACAATCATCCACTATCTTTATTCATAATGTTTTTAAGGATTCTTTAATTATTTTGTTACTATGATGGTTCTCTACCAATGACCTAAACAACCAATTTGGTGTTTTTCTTCACATTAATGACTATACATCAATATCCAAGGTTAATCACATTGCCAATCATTGAAAACATCATGTCCAACATTGATAGAGTTGAAAATAAAACAACGGGGTTAGCCTACATGTTTGATTTCAATACTGAATTCATTGGTTTTAATTCTACCAAGGACTGAGGTGTGTAGAGCATGTTTTCAATAGAAGTTCTGAAGTCACTTAAGTCAAGGGAACAAAGTATAAGCATAAAAATTTGTATCAATATGTGAGAACAATGGAGATATGCCTAGCTTGTTGCGTAGTACCAAAATTTATTCTATAAACAATCCCATCAGTTGACAAAAACATAAATATGGTTGGTGAATAATTCTATAAAATTAAGCCATCAAAACTAATTGCATATCTTGTTCGTTGAGGGGAATGCTACCAAGTGTTTGTCAAAAATACGAGGCTAGAGGATCAAATAACTTGAAGTGTATTTTAGTATGGGTCCCACTTTTTAGACAAGAACACCAATATGAAATTTGGCCCTTGAATAAGTTAACAGACCAAGAATGATTTGGACCCCAAATCATCTAGATCCATAAAGGTCAACATGGACCCCATATATCTAGCTTCATCATACATATCTAGGCCCTAAAGTAACTTAAGAGAAACTTGAATCTCCCTGCATCATAAATTTGGCTTTCAAAGTATATGGACATAATGAGAATGAGGCTAGAGGCGATAAAGCATGGTTTTGAGAATTTAATGCGTTCATGCTTATAACAAAAGTTATTAACAAGAAGGGGACAAAAGGTTATCACCTCAACTTAAGGCTTGGTTCTAAAGCCTTGATCATATGATGAATAGTTGAGAGTGGAGAGTTGGTAAGGATTGGGATTTATGCATGTATTACTATGGGATGTGGAATCGAAAATCCTATCAAGAATTAAGGGGAATGGGAGCATTGATATGAGTCATAGTCACATAGTAAAACACTAAGGAATATTAAGGTGTCTTTCATAGGAGATGAGGGTAAAGTTGGGATGTGGTTTAATCAAGTCGATTAAAAACTGATTGTGGAATATTCCCATATGGAATTAAAATAAGAATAAGTGAACCAAAGCTGAGTAGTATTTAGGATTTTCCAGAGAAACTAAATAGGATACGTTAATAATTACTGATATATTTAAAGTAAGTTTGGTCAACTCTATGTACTACAATTTTGTATTCCAATGTGTGGATTTTGGCATCTTTCAGTTCCTACTAAATCAATCAAATTGCAAAATTAGCAGTTATATTATCAAGCATTTTTAAAACTTAGCTATTGTAGTTGTATTTGACAATACATTTTACTGACTCAACCATTTTATCTTCAAATAGGTTTATGTATAAGTACTTATTGGGATTTATTTCATATTTCGTTGTAAAAAATCAAGTCCTCCACTTATGTTAGCCTCCTCAACTTATGGAAATATCTAAGTTGATTATATTGTCTTATTTTCTTTATTGACCTCAAGCCTTATATCATAGTTTAGTCCATACAATAGTGCATATCATTTGTGGCCTAAGATTTTATGATCCTAAACTAGTTTGCATACACCTCAACCATATGGTCTTTTTAATGAAATTTTATTGATTACACATCATATGACATCACAATTTCTGTATGTGCTGCAAGAATTCATTAATAAAACATCAAGTTGCATTTCATGATACTTTTTTTCCCTTCAACCATATTTCTCTCTAACATATGAGAAAACACATGCATGACAAGTAAATCAATTATCATTTATCAATATCTTAAATAAGTAAAAGCCAATTTTGATTTTTATAATATATATTCAAAGCCCTAATCCATTGAAGATAATGTGAATTCTTAGTCTATATATTAATTTATTGAAATTTTAAATCCTACAACATCATAACAAATTTAACTTTATTTCCTTGAAAAATAAAAATATAATTATTTCTTTCCCTTCAACTTTTGTATAATTCTTCCATATGAATTTTATCTTACTTAGAACTTGTATTTAATTTCTTTCTTGATTTATTGATGTGTAATATCAAATAAATTATTATTGAGTTTTATTATGAAATTTTCTTTTTAAGAAAAAAGTTGAAATTATCATTAATTTAATATTATTTAAAAATTATAATCATAATAACAAAATATGTAGGAGTGAAAGCGTGCCCCTTTATGGATCACCAATGGGTTATTCCAGGTGGCATGGTTTTCCTTGATTAATAGGGATAGGTCAGTCTGCATTCGTAGTTAGCAACCAGAGATGGTTGTTCTCACTGTTGGTTTGACGACTAAGTCATGATAGGTTTTCTCACATGTGAAGAAAAGAAAATATGGAAAAGTGAAATAACAATGCTTTTTGTTTAAATAGTTATGAACAACACTTAGAAATATATTAGTAAAAATTAAAGAATGGGGTTTCCTTTTCAAATATTAAGAATATCACTTTGAAATATAATAATTGAAATATTGATATGTTAATCGTAAGGTTTTTCCTTGAAAAGTGATTAATCGTAATTGAAAAAATAATAATTGTAATTATAATTTAAATGTTAATTGAGTTTTTGTTTTTTTTTTATTTAATGTGGCTTATGGTCTTTGATATTGATGATCACAATGTCCATGGAATTTTCATACTTAGTAGATCTAACTCAACCACAGAGATGACCCCTAGCAACAGAATTGAACTCTTAACTTCTCAAGAGAAAAGTTGCTTTAATCATTAGAGACTCAACCAATTAAACTAATCCTTGAGGCTAATGTCAATTTAATTTTCTCAAATAATTAAAAAAAAGTGATCTTTAAATATTATGGAATATCTTATCCTTATCTATAATTAATTAAAAAAAATTAGAAATGCTCTACTTACTATAGAAATATATTTGAGAACATTTAAATATACACAGATAAATCAAAGACTTAAAATGATATTTTTAATGTGAAATTATATATTTTTGAAGACATGAAATCTTTATATGGATGAGATTTTTCATTGAGTTTTTTCTTTTATAAGGAAAACATCTAAAATAACTAGATTGATAGATATCAATATTTTTATTTTGTAATTTTTTTTAATAAATTATATATGTTGTTGGAGACTTCGAACTATGTATTAGATTTAGTCCATAAACATTTCAGATGGTTACTCTATCCATCATCACAAGATGTTTGGTCCATGATCATGGATGGACGAACCATCCATAACATTAGACTAACTAAATCAATTACACAATTCTCTTCGAGAGATCTCTAACAATATGAACCATCATAGATCCATCTTAACCCCGAATCTATCAAGCGTTGAGAGGGATCAAATCTCTTGAGGTGCAAACCTATTTTTTGAGTATGAAACTTGAGAAAAGATTTTCACCTCGAGATATTTGATCCCTCTTGGCGCTTGATATATCTGGGGTCTCTTGAGGTGCAAACCTATTTTTTGAGTAGAAACTTGAGAAAAGGTTTTCACCTCGAGATATTTGATCCCTCTTGGTGCTTGATATATTTGGGTTAAGATGGATCTAGGATAATTATATTATATTATATCATATATGTGTGTGTGTGTGTGTGTGTGTGTGTGTGTGTGTGTGTGTCTTTCTTATTCCCTCTCTCTATTTCACCCCCTAAACATACACTCTCTCTCTCCATATCTATCTATCTCTCTCTCCCTCCAATTCCCTCTCTTCCCCTCTTTGTATCTCTCCCCACTTCTCTCTCTTGAGTCCTTCCTCTCTCCTTTTCTCTCCCACCTCCCTCTATATCTCTCCCCCCATCCATCACTCTCTTCCTCTCTCTTCCCTCCAACTCTGTCATTATCTTCCTCCCTCTCTCCATCTCTCTTTCCCCTCCATCTATGTGAATCCCTCTCTCTCTATTCCCCTTCTCTCCCTATCTCTATGTTCTCCTCTTATCTCTCCTCCCTCCTCTCCTCTCTCCCTCACTCTCTCTCTATCTCTCCCTTGCCAATCCCTCTCTGTCTCTACCTCTATGTCTCTACGTTTTTGTTCTTTCCTCTCATTCTCTCCCCCAACATCTTGATATCTCTCTCTCTCTCTCTCTCTCTCCTAATTTTTTTCTTCCTTCCTCTCTCTCCCTCTCTCTCTCTCTCCCTCTCTCTCTCCCCTTCTCCCTCCTCTACTCTCTCTCTTGCTTGCTCTCTTTGCCTCACCCTCACCTCCCTCTATTTCTCTTGCCCCATCACTCTTTCTCTCTCTCTCTGCCCAAGAACTATTTCACACTCTACTCCCCTCTCCCCCACCGACCCTCTCTCTTAAATTTGATCCCATTATATTGTGTTTAAGAAAGTATCTAAATTGAAAAAGAAAAAAAATTGGTTGTATAATATTAAGCCTTTATTTTGGGTCAATCATGTGAAAGAAAATACAATAATGAAAAACTTAAAAGAATCATGCACTATCTTTTCTCTATTATTGTTAGTCACTTTTGTTGATTTAATTGCTTGGATCCTTAGTTAAGTTGGATCTATGTTGATTATTAATAATATTATTTATATTATATCATTTTTACATCTTTATATATAAAATATTCCCATTTTAAATTTATTAAAACCTTGATTTAATTTATATGGCAATATGTTTAATAGTGATGAGGATAAAGGGTTTAGATATATCACAAAAGCAACAATAACTTTTTTCTTTTAGATTTAATGAAAAAATGTTATAAACTAAAATTAAAACACAATATTTATAAAATATTTTGATTTTAAAATAGGTTATGGTTTATGATTTTTGGGCATGTGGTATTGATAATCCATGGTATTGTAAGTAAGCATATTCACAAGTTCATAATATTAATAACAAAGTGGGGCCGAATATCCATGGTTAAGAATCTTGTTATATTGTTATAAAATATTTTGACTATGAAATAAGTTATGGTTTTTGGTCATGTGGTATTCATAATCCATGGTATTAGCCCTTGGTATTGTAACAAAACATATTCATGAGTAAATAACATAAGAAAAAATAGGAAAATTGAATTTTATTATTTTTATTACTTTAATTTTTTATTATTAATTGAGCTACTCGGCTTTATATTACTTTTAACTCTTTATTTATTACTTTTTAACCTTTTATTTATTACTTTCAACTTTTATTAATCGAGGCAACATTTAAATTTGTACGCTCATCCCCCATATCACTTTCGACTTTGAATTATTTTTTCATTGAGCCTATATTTCAAATTGTTTACATACTTATGTTACACCTATATATAGATGTACAGGGCTTCTCGGTGTAACAATTGTGGATACCTCTCATCACTTAAATTAAAAATATTTCTAAATAATTCATAAAAAAAGTTTGTAAATTTCTCAACTAAAATGATAGTAAAAATGAAATGTTATTTTAATTTTGAAGTAATCTATTTAATAATCTATCTAAAAAATTAACATGCTTAAAGATAATAACTTAAAATTCTCAAGTAGTGTCTAACATGTAATAGTTTTTTTGGTATAGCTTACTTGGTGTAGAATAGATGATAATAGAGCCTTTTGTTAAAGCACTTAACGGTATAAAAGAGGTTATTGGTTCAAAACTTAATGGGAAAACATCTAATCATGCTTAGGCTATTTTGATGATTGGTGATTAATTTTAAAAGCTTAGATACCCTTGTTGTAGTTACTCAAGCCATAAATTAGTTATACTAATCATCTTAAAACTCACATAAACTAACTAACAAACAAATATGTTTTTTTATATAAACATTAAATAAATATATTCAATATTAAAACCAATTTATGTAAAATAACAAAAGCAAATACTAAAATCACTATCAAAACAATATTACTAAAAAATAAATAACATTTTAAAATTAGGTTTCTCGCTTGAGAGTGAACATCACACATGCTTATTGGGTTAACCCTTTTTTTATCCCTCAACGGACGCTAAGTGGACCCGTTAGCCCTGGCAATGCTTTTAAGACCAAGACCAAATAAATAAACCCACCAAAATAGAAAGATAAAGAGCGCGTGGTTAATGGTTTGTATTATAATAATTATTTTGCTTAAAAAACGAAGGTGGGACGTTTGGCTTTGTCTTTACAATTTAATGAGCCTCCCATGATTCTAGGACAATGTACCACAATTATATTTTTATATTGATTTCCCCACGTTAAATTTTAAGTTTAAATGGTTTGTTTTTCTAAATGTGAACGAGGTACATCAACTAAAAAGGATCTAGCGGCCGGCCGACTAAATTAGCAAGTTTTAACTTTTTGGGTTTCGAAGAGATTTGTACTCGACCTGTCACCTTTACTCGCCGGCTAAATTAACAAAATCTAACCCATGGGCTTCGGAGACATTTGATCCCGTAAAAAATTTAATTTTCTGGACCATGAACTAGGTCAAATTATTAAAAACTGAGTTAATTGCCCCTCTATGGAAAAAAATTGAATATATAAATTCATTTTAGGGTAAAACCAACCCTAAAATGAAATCTCCCACAAATATATATACTCAAACCTATCTATCAGATCGATTTGAACAAATTATTCTGTTAGTTCTTATGTTCTTTCGGACTGCGGAGGCGAATCCATTATTGGGTTAAAATATCTTAAAAGTCATCTTGCGCCTTTCAGAGCCAAGCGTGACTGCGGAGGCGAATCCATTACTGGAGTTTAAAATATCTTAAAAGCCATCTTGCGCGTTTCAGAGTCAGGCGTGACTGCGGAGGCGAATCCATTACTCCTAAAAAGCCATCAATTAGATCGTTTTAGACGTTCGTGCCATCGATGGCTTCGGAGGTGACCTCAAATGAACGACACTTGGTCTTTGTGGTGGAAGGAACAGCAGCCCTCGCTCCATACTGGGGCAATCTTCGAACAGAATCCATTCAAAAAATTTTGAGGTGACGTTATTTATCTGAATAGTAGAATTATTGACCACATTGGTAGCTTGATTGAATTTTGAGGTGACGTTATTTATCTGAATAGTAGAATTATTTACCACATTGGTAGCTTGTTATCATACTTCCAGAATGCTTCTGTCTTCTCACTCGGTTGTATACATGTTATCCGTTGCGTGCAGCGCTTTTACTAGAGAATACGAGGATGACCAGGTACATGTCTACTCATTTCTTAGTTCTAAAGCTGCTTGACTGTAAGATGAATGCCTTTTTATTAATGGTTCGATTCCCTTAATCAATGCAAAACTTATTTATTTCTTAGTTCTAAAGCTGCTTGACTGTAAGATGAATGTCTTTTTATTAATGGATCGATTCCCTTAATCAATTTAGTGGTTTGGCAACGAGTTTTTATGGGGTAATGTTTTGGTTCTGAATTCAGGTTGATGGCAAATTTTCTAAATATTTTAGAATTTATCTAGGATCATTTTAGATACCAGAATATTTTAGAACTTCTCTGTCCAGGAGAAAGGGTTAATGGTTATACAAAGTGGATGAATTATATTGGAGTAAAAGTAGATTCAACATAAAATTTGAAATAATATTATTTTAGATTTTGTCTATAAATATAATAGACTTATGCTGAATTATTAGAGAAAAAATGAAAATTGTGGAAAGAATTTTGATTTATTATTATTATTATTATTTGATCTTAACTTTTTTCAATTTTGTTTTAGTTATGTATGTAATGTTAGATAATTTAAATGTATTTACATAAATGTATTGTTTTATTGCAGTGTGTTCTTCAAAAACCAAATGTTCAAATGACACTAATTGTATTCTATACAAATGGACGTGATAGTGGTATGTAAATGCCATGTGAATTATTTATATCTTTTATTTTATTTTATTTTATAATATAATATTATATATTTTCACATAGTTCTACATGTATTTGCAATTCACTGGTTTGAAAAGTTAGTTGAGCTAACATATCTATTCAACATTTTATTTATATATATATATACATATGAAATGACATTTCTATTTTTTTTGTAGTGGGAGGGCCAAGGCGGAGCCCCTGGACAAATAATTTGACACACTTCATGAAGTGGCTTTCAGAAATAGAATTTTCTGGAGGTGGCTATGGAGAAGAGTCTGACATAGTAGGAGGACTTGCTGAAGCTTTAACGGTATACAACTAACCACTTATTTTGAAAGTTAAAATATCTATCTTGGATTGAACATAGGCTTTTAAATAATCTAAATGGTCCTCATCCCTCTGTTTGGATAGAATGTAAATAACATTTATATTTAATACTTGACTTTCATGTTGATTTGTATTATATTGAGGTGATGTTATTTAGTTTATGCTTCTTTCCCTTTCTTTCCAAAGAAAAAATGTGCTTTTACATTCAAATTCAATTAAATGTATATTCTATAAGTTCCTTTAGTGAGAGCATAAGGTGAAACCCTTGAAAGGGATTCTTAAATCCTATCAAAGAGAGTTCTACCTTTTGTTAGTGTTAGTCTTGTCTGCCTCCCACCAGTGATCAAATATGCTTTTACCAAGTTTGCTAGGAGTCTCAACCCCAAATTTTATCATGTCACTACGTTTTCATAGTAAAATTTGTTCACTCACTAGTTTGTCTAGGAATGTCTCCATTATTTTGGAAAAATCACACATACTGATCTCTTAGTTCACTCATATGAAGGAATCATAATAAAAATGATGTTTTCTTTATATCAATCATTTTCATTAACATTTCACTTAGTTTCATGTCTTCATTAAGTCAATAAGGTTTCAAGGTCCATCCTCATTCCATGCATAAATCCAACATTAAATGAGTTGTGATAAGCAGCTCTTTGTATAAGTTTGATGAATTTTCATAAGTGCTTTATGGTTGCAATCTCAAGGTTCCAGAAGAAGAAGTCTCTTTGTTCAAAAAGATAAAGAGAAACTTAGGTTTTAGCTCTCCAAAGTGTCCTAGTTTAAAAGGTGAAAATTCATGTTTTGGAAAGGTATGTGGGGCCCATTTTCATTCAAAAGGGAATCATATTTTTCCTATAAAAATCGAAAAGGTCCCAAACTCATTTCATTTGCTTCCTAACCTCCTTTGTTCATTGAGATCTCCCCTCCATTAGTGAAAAAACGTGGGTTTCTTGAGTTAAATTGGTAAAACTTTGGTGGCATTGCGCTTCCATAGGCTGTGCTACACTTCAGAGGTTGGCTTTGCACTTCTAGACATTACATTGCACTTTGGTACTACGATGTGCTTGTGCCAAAGCAGCCTAAAACTTGTCCAAACTCACCAAATTTTCAATTTTATACTTGCAATGTAATTTTTTTCCATCCTAAGATTGTCCACAAGTAATTAAAAATATTTTTCTTACCTTTTTCCTTTGGCAAGTTGAATGTAAATGCAGGTTCTCTTCATTTAGGGTTTAGGTGAAAGTTTCATGCTACAAGCTAGTGTAACTGATGGTTTGGTTAGTTTTGTATATGTTTAAAACACTCTTTGATTCACTAAATAACTTATCAAAGATTAGCTTGTCTCACGTTTATGACGGAAGAAGCACTTTACTAAAGTTTTCTTTATTTGTACACGTTCATTTTTATTTTCCCAAGAAAAAATATGGGACAAAAGTTTAAGACACAATTCTCACTTGTTTCCTACCTTTCCTTGAGTATCATACCAATTGGTATGTGTCTAGTAGATAGTGAGGCCACGTGGCATATCAGAGGAGAATGAGAACTATTTGAAAAACTAGTAAAGTGGAGCTGAAGTTTACATATAGAGTTAGATGTCGATGCTAAACATAGGAATGCATAAGCATAGGCATTATATTATTATATTATTATGATGAAGGTTATTATATTATTAACATGAAAATAGGCATGTATATTTTTCCATTGAAAGAGAGCTTCTTTGCCAACTTGGCGTACGAGAGATGTTCATTTCAGAAGAATAGTAGAGCTTGGAAATGATGGCTATCAACAAATTCATTTATGTTTTTTTTCAAAATGATGCTACTTAAAACCTAGAATCTTTATGGGTTTATGGGTTTTATGTAATGTTCAAATATTTACTTCTTAACACATTTCTTTGGTTTAAGTAATTTCTAAAACGTGCTCAATGCTTCGGGATTATCAGATGTGTCCTTATGGACAAACTGCAACTCAAACGACAAATACAATAAAAATGCATTGTGTGCTCGTTGCGGCATCTAAGCCATTTTCACTTCCAATGGTAATTACTCGGCCAGCTTGTTTAACTCAGCAGAATGAAAATGAAGAACCGGTAATACAGCCATGGAAGGTTGATCTAGAAACAATTGCCAAGGCATTTGGTGAGGTATGTTGATAACATATCCATGTATCAGTTTTTCTAATAACATTTAGTGATATGATAACATTATGCTTTTAGACTTTTTGAAGTACCTTTGATTCACATTATGCTTTTAGACTTTGTGAAATATCTTTAATTAATTCAATCCCATTTACTTGTACATGCTAATGTTGTTGTACTTTCATGTCAGGGCGGTGTTTCTTTATCAATAATTTCTCCTCGAAATCTTCCAGAATTTTTTTCGATATATAATGCGGTAAGACCTTGCAAATATCAATTTCATTTTCAATATTTATATTGTGTATTCTGCTTGCATATATTTTGATTAATTCAAGATAATTTATTTGATAAGATATACCCATTGAAAATAAATCAAAATTTCTTTCCCAACTGTTTCTTACTCAATAGATTTAACAGTGAAACATGCTAATATTAAGTGTCAATCTATTAATTTTATTGTTTTTCATCTGATATCTTTCTTGCTACAAATGCCTGATTTTGTTGGGTTAATGGAAATCATAAACTAAACTCACTTGTCAATGTAACCATTTCTTCGACATAATTTCAGATTTAATTGAATAATTAGAAGGAAAAAAAAGATAAGATGTACTTTGTACTTCGAAAAATAGTGCAAAATAGTGTATAGAAACATTAGGAAATGTATACTAGTTTTATTTTGCTAAGAAATTTGCACTAAAATAGGTCATATTTAGAAAGTTTGTCAGCAAATTTCTACTCTATGTAACAATCTATGTAACAATATTAAGATGTTCATATTATTATATAATTTGATTAGATAAAATATTCACATAACTATACTAATAAAGTTGATATATATATGGTAAGAGTTAATTTAATATATAAAATCTATATTAAATTTAAAAATATTAATCTTATTAAAAAACTATAATTAAAAATCAAAAACATTTTTACAGATTAATACTCCATAAAAATATATAAACTAATAAATTAAAGAAATATAAAATAATAAATATAAATATGAGAAGGGTTATTATTAAACACATGCGAAGGATTTCTGTTTGGTTAATAATAGCAGTGAGCTTCTCTTCCTGGGGGTACATGCTATATAGGCAGAGACTTTTTACCTAATGAATTTCTAATATTTACCGCTCTGAGAATTATTTATATATGCACCTATTCTGCGTTCCTATCTCGCAGCCTTCTACTGGAAATGCTTTAAGAGCTCCGTCACAAATTTGGATTCTACTCTAATATAATTTCTTTCTAAATATTTATATTCTGCAGGCTAATCCCGAACAGAACGATGTAAAATATTCACACAATTCGGCACAGTTGGTTCTATTTCACAGAACTTTAAGGATGCTTGCGCCAATCGATTTTCTGTCCGATCAGCTGCTGCAAATGTGACGCCCTCATCAGGCCAAACAGGTAGACATTTCTCTTTTATTTATTATACATTTTAAGTTTAATAATTGATACTCATAATATAGTGCACAGGGAATTTCATCTTCATCCATATCGTGATATGGTTGTGTGAATACCATAGTTTATTTGAATTTTGTTGTTTTGAATTTTGTAGCCGGACAGCTTGCAGATTTTGAAAAATAGTCAAATCGTTAAAAGTTGGATATTGAATATTTAAGAGCAGGTGAAACAATTTAGCCTGAAATCGTCCTTCGTAAGTTGTGTAAGCTGAATCATTCAAATTCCCAGAAAATTTAATTTTTACTTGGTTTCCAATGGCTTTGATTATGTCAAAGCATTGTTGGTAGTACAGAACGCTCCGAAGGTAGCTCACAGAAAATTATGTCCTATGAAAGCTGCAACATGGAGTTATTTTAATCATTGGTTTGTTAATTTATAACTCTAGTAGTCTGGACAATTATTTTTTTATAAAATTGAGTTGTTGACTATAATCTCAATTTTAATCACCAAAGTCATTGATTCTTGCTATTAGATTTCACCATCTTCTCATATGAATGGTTGAAACCCATCTAATTAACTAATACAAATAATCTTTACATTTCATTGGAGTAAGTTACTTTTTTAATAAATGTCAATTACATTAATAATTAAAATAATTGCAAAGGTTAAAGGTAAATTATGTGACTTCTGCATGTTTAGGAACACAGGCCTATGTGAAAGTATATGCCCAAACTACTCTGATCATCTAACACTTCCCTCCTAATGAGGAAGGTACTTCCTAAGGAGCTTTCTAAAGGTACTTCTTCCTGGAACTTCTTGTCTCTTTGTTCTTGACACAATGTCCTATGCATCATTTCCTTTAACAATATCCAAGTATACTTCCTCATGAACATCCCTCAATGCCTACTCAAACCACCTAAATCTCTTGACAAAACTAAAAAGAGATATTGACTCCTCCTCACATGGAAGTTGACTCTCTTAACTAGAACAATTTGCATGATTCTCCACCATCAAAGCCTCATGCTACTTGTCCTTGGTCAGTCCTTGGTCAGTAAGAGTGGTGAGTCATTAGACTTCCTAGATGTTATATTCTCCTTGAACTTAACATCTCTATTCACACATATCTTCCCCTACATGGTATCAAGATCTTGTAAGCATTTGAGGTCATATTGTATTGAAAAAATATCCTCTTCAATCTTCAAGATTCCAACTTCATCCTTTTCTATGTAGGAATATGATGTATATTAGTTAACAAAATATCCTCGACTATCCTCATTTGGGTAGAATAAATTTTTCACACTCAATCTAATTCAGGTAATTCACATGTAATTGGAAAAGTATGTATGTGTAGAATAATGTTAGTGGATGTAGAACTTTTACCCAAAAAATATTATTTGATGCTTCAAAATTCTTTTGGAGAGTTACAAACCCTAATTACCCAAGCCTTCTAATTAACCAACCCTTAAAAACAAGAGCATATCATGTGAATATTTATTGTGTAAATATTTATTAGCATATTTATATGATTAAACCATTAATAAATGTTAGTAAGCACCGATTTATAATAAATACAAAACACTCACCATTCTTAATTTGTAAATAAAAAACTGTAAATTTATAAATAAGTTTTATTAAAATATCATAAGCCAATTAATTTATAGATAGCCCACGATGGTGTGCAACTATAACGAACCTTCTTCTCAATCAATCATGATGGAGAGATACTCATGTCTGGTATATTTTAGGTGGTGAAATCATGGCCGAACATCAGCCGACGTCAAATGCAGTAACTCCGGTCGAATCTATAGATATGGTACGACAACTAGATCTTCTCTTGCATCGTTCCTGTTTGCCTGATTATTGGGTTATCGTTTAATGTTCAATTTAAGATGCTATTGAATAATATGGAATACATTTAAGGGATCTTTGAATATACGTTTTTTGGATTATAGACTGTGCAGGAGGTTATTACCAGTATGTCGATGGCATCAGCCCCTGTCTTTACAAGTACGACTCCTGCTTCACTTTCACATGGGACTGCACAATCTGTTTCTGGTACATTTTCTTCCCCTTCCCGTCAATCCAGTGGTGATAAAAGGGAAAATGTTTCCACATCTTCTGGTAAGTCCACTCGAGGCAAAAGAGCAAAAGTTAGAACTAGCTCAATGGGTACAGCTAGGCATCAGACACCAGGCTCAGCTAGAACGAGCGGAATGGGTACAGCTGCAGTATCTACCGCTCAGACTGTAGATACTGGACAGATAAATCCTACCCCTGGTAGCTTGGTGGGAGTTCGACAGATAAATCCAAATCTGGCACAAAACACATTTGGTGCTGGGCTATTAGGATCTTCTGTCAACACAGGTTTTACTGGTAAACATGTAGTTGGTGGCCTGGGCCAACAAGATTCTGTGATGGGCCGTGAAGGAGCTGCAACAGGATCACAAATAGGGCAATGTAAAATTGGAAGGAGACAAGATGTTCTCGCTAACATAGGAGCTGTTGGACCAAGCTCGTTTGGTTCACGAGTTGAACGAGTACTTGGTGCAGGTGACAGTGCTGCAGGTAATATTCAGTTGCCATCAACTGCCACAGTCGCTGAGCAGCCACTAGCAATCTGGGAGGTACGAACTCTGCAATCTTTTAATTCATGTACTTCTAATTCTTTTGATTTCTGTTGCTGGCATACTTCACATGTATAGTATCAATAGGAAGCAGAAAGTTACCATAATTCCAGAATGTATAAGGTTTACACTTAGTACATGTTCAATTTTTTTCAAGTGCTGGAATTTAATATTAGATGTTTATTGAATTGGTAAATTACACAATAGAAAGTGTGGCTATGTTTGTTCTGCAAATGTTCATATTGTTAGTCGTGTAATAATGAAACAAATATTCTAGTAATATAGAATAGAGTTGATGAGTTCCAGAGCTCTAACGGACCATTCCTAAATCCTCTATCCTAAGAGAAAGTTACCTTGTCACAAATATGCTGTCAAGTATGGCCACTGTCTATAGACCATAGATAGTGGACAGTGGCCACTGTCTATAGACCATAGATAGTGGACAGTTTATTATAGACCATAGATAGTGGACAGTTTATTACTGTGCTAACATCGTAAGGACCATGAAAGCTCAAGAGTAACATGGTATGATTTACCAACCAGTCTTGTTAAAAAAAGTCAAAATAGTCTTGTTGTTCACCATGGGATGATATATTTATTGAATCTAAGTAAGTTAGTTTGTTGAAGAGTGTTTTATTTTGAAATTTGTTATATGTTCGTGTGAACCGTTTTGTTATATATTGTTCAGTTTTGCAGTATCAGTTTTTAAATGACACCAAAAAGAATTGGTTTTACCCTTGTCATGTGGTGAGCAAAATACAACCATATTTTAGTAATGCTAAATTTTATACCTTAAAGCATGTGAAATTTTCGAAGCATTTTTTGATTCAGATATAATATCTTTTGTGCAGGGTCTCCTGCATATTCGAAGTAATATTCCAGGAAAATATCTTTATATATGCAGACTTCAGGTGAGTGGACTGTGAAAATTGGAAATTTGATATATTTGTCGAAGATATAGAGGCTTATTACATAGTGCTTGCATTTATTTGAGTGTAAATAATGGGTCATAATAAAGTTTGCATTTATGTGGGTGTAAATAATGGCTGTAATAAAGATTCCAGCTAAATGTATGAAAGTTACTAGCAGTTAATTTTAACAAAATAATTTTTAACCATGTAATAATTTTAATATATTTTTTTTGCAGTGAATTTTATTAACTTCAAAAATAAGAAATTATAAGAGAAATTATCATAAATTATATTAATTTTTTTTTATAGGGAAGATCAAACGATTGGAACTAACAAAACTAATAGAACTAAATCTGGCCATATATATAATCAGTTACAAAAATAAATCCATAAATATGATCTATCACATGGTCTACTAAGCTGTTCATAGCCCGCTACTGGGATAGGGGGCTGTGAGGTTTGGGTGTGAGAGGGATTCTGAGATGCACACCAATATGTGATCCATCATTTTCACATGGTCTACTAAACTGTTCAGAGCCTGCTATTGGGATAGGGGGCTGTGAGGTTTGGTTGTGAGAGGGATTTTGAGATGCACACCAATATGTGATCCATCATTTTCAGCCTGCAATAATGTTTTAGGTGTCCATAAATATGGTTTAAAAATTATAATAGGTCTTTCCTAGATTCATGGTTGTCCAATAGTGGGTGTCTCGCAAGGAGCTTCAACTGCCAGTGAAAATATATTGTTTACATATATTAATTAGCTTTGACTCATGTGTCCCCTGGAAAGGATCCAATATTCTGACTCATCTGCCCACACTTCTGAATCTAAGAGTTTTTCGAAAAGAGTCTCTCTTTAGACGGGGTAAATTCTTCCTACACATGCACATGAATCTACTGTATATATAATTTTATTTAATTTTTCCCAACTTTCATAAAAAAATTAATAATGTCAGTCTTTTATTTATTTATTCATCTTATAAAACTCACTCAGAGATTTGCAGTTTTATTTTGACGACTGCATCTACCGATAATCATATGGTTGTGTACCATTTTTTCTCTATATATTATGAATCCACGAACTGAAGATGCTGACACTCTGTATTTTTTTCGCAGGCTTTCTGCCGAGAAGCTTCATCTAGAAAGTGAGTTTTGTTTCTTCTTCCATTGTGCATCTCAATATTTTGGTTTCTTCTGTATATTTCACAGAAATGGATCACTGTTTTAAAACTTCACAAATATATTTTTGCCACATCCTGATTGGGAATATATTTTTTTTCTAAAGAAATCTTCCAATGTGCACAGTTAAATTTTTGTTAGAAATGCAACTGCAAATGCATTATTGAAGATGTCGAGCAGTAGGATAAAATGGACCAATAACAATTTTTCTTAGGTTAATAATACAAACAATTAACACTTATAATACATAGGTAGAAAACAATATTCTTAAAACTGTGCCGTTCATTTAAGACAAACGGATTTCGTGAACATTTAAAATGCTACGCGCTATAGAAAAATGCTCGAATGCTTATGAAATAGAATTCATTACTAGTTTGATCTTT
>APFE031029419.1:0-11791 GCA_000404065.3 Pinus taeda
TATAGCATAAGGAGTTAAGTCTTTTTGTCCTAATACAACTCCTAGGTTTGTATTTGAAGCATCAATATAAATATGGAATGGAAGGGACTAGTTTAGCCCTCTTAAAATTGATGCTTCAAATAAATTTCATTTCAATAATTCAAAAGCTTTTTGACAATCATAATTCCAATGAAATTCACAATCTTGAGTGAGTAATTTTAACAGTGGTGAAGCAAGTTTTGTTCCAAGTTTTCTGTAAACCTTCTATAGTAACCAATGAATTCAAGAAAACTTCTAACATATCCATGACATATTGGTACTAAAATTTTGGTGATAAATTTAATCTTTGATGAATCCACTTTGATTCTAACGTCTAAAATATGATGACCTAAAATAATTTCTTTGTTGAAAATCATAAATCATTTTTCATTAATTAATGAAAGATTAGCTTCTTTACATATAACAAGGACTTTTTCCAGTTTTTCCATAGTTTCTACAAAAATATTCCCATAAACAATAAAGTCATACTTATAAACTTCTACACAATTATGTATCAAGTCACAAAAGTTACCTAATACTATTCTTTGAAATGTAACATTTGCATTACATAAAGCGAAAGGAAGTACTGTGTAGGCATCCATACCCCATGGAGTTGTCAAACATTTCTTATATCAATCTTCAGGTGCAAATTTGAATATGATTGTATCTGCTAAAACCATTAACAACATAAAAATATTTCGTTCCTGCTATTGTATCCAATATATGATCAATAAAAGGTAATGGGAATGATCTTTTGAAGTTTCTTTGTTTATTTCTCATATTCTATGCATATTCTCCACTTTTTATTTTTCTTAGGCACAATAACCAAGGGTGAAATCCATTGGCTATCTTTAATTGGGTAAATAAAATTCACATTGAGCAATTTCTATAACTCTTCTTTAAAACTCTCACCCCTATTAGGATTCATCCTTCTTTGGGGTTGTATTATATGTTTGGAATTCTCTTGTATGTAAATATGATGAATACATGTGTATTTGGATTAATTCCTTTCATGTTAGTATATTTCTATCCAAACACAAAGGAATGTTTTTGTAACATCTTTATTAATTGCTTCTTTTGAAATTCCTCCAAGTTACTATTAGTGTTTACTGTTTTACCTACATAAATTTATACCACATAATTGCCAAAATTTTCCATTATGTTTAATGATATTTTAGATTATTGAGATGAAAAATATTCAATACTGGATTCTTTTTCGAAGTTTTGTTCTACCATATGCACACAATAATTTTGTTCACAATATGAATAAATATCATGATTATTCATCAAATTCATTAATTGATCTTTCTCATCATATTGTGAGATAGTTAAAATTGGTTGAATATATACATACTCTTCATCGTCTTCTTCAATCCATTCTTCATTTTCCATTTTAGTTATTTCTCACGTTGGTGGATATAATGTGAATTTTTTAGTGGTATTGCCATCAGAAACGAACATATCACCAAGCCTATAACTCATGAATCTATCTATTGTAGATAACCTTGGGCTACCAAGAATCAATGGATGTCCTCCTATATTAGTTTTGGAATTTAATATCATAAAATCAATAGGATAATCCCATGAATCTAGGGATACAAATACATCTTCTAATATAACCTCAGGTTTGATAATAGATCTATCTCCTAATTGCAATAAAGCAGGACTATATTGAAGATTAGTTAATATTAATTTATCCATAATATTCTTGGGCATGATATTTATCGTTGCACCTAAGTCAATCAAAGTGCTTGGAATTTCAATAACATTGATAAGAATTTTTACAATGGGACTACCTGGACCTAAATATTTTTCAATTATTTGTTTTCCCATCATAATGTCTCCAATTTTTCTTAACGATTGTACTATTTGGATTTCTTTTCTTTTTCTTCCAAGGTTTATATTACAAAACTCTTTTATTATTTTTAGGAATTTCCTTTATAGCTCGAAGTAATGGAATTTTGATGCAAATATTTTTCAACTCATATAACATGTTAGAATAAGGTAAAATGAGTTGCTTCTCTACACCTTTTTCAACTTGTAGTCTCTAGAAAGGGAGGATTTTATAAGGAAATAGAGGGTTTCTCAACTATAGGTATTATAGGAGTTGGCTTTATTTTGTTGTCATCTATTTGTGTAGGAATGTCTTCCTTTTGAGGGGTATTTCGTGTCCAATATTTTCCTCCTTTCAGGAGCTTTATACTCTTTATATTCTTGAATGACAATAGGAGGTGTTTTATTTTGTAAAACTTTATCAGATATAAGTTGGACAACATTTAAATCTAGAGGAAGTATCATGTAATCTTGGAAACTTTTGGGCTTCAACATTATAAATGGGTTGCAAAGGTGCTTTATTATTTAGATTGGGAAGTGGTTAAGGAGGTAATTGATTTGATTTTTGAGGAAATGAAGTGGATGGTAATGGAAGGGGTTGACTTGTAGTCAATTGAGGTGGGAATTGTGGTTGGAAAAGTTGTGGAGGTTGGGGTGGAAAATAATACGAAGGTTGGTATTGAGGATATTGTTGAAAATGTTAAGGATACTGGGGATTTATACCATAAGAACCTTGCCATCCTTGTGACCAAGATGAGTTTTGAGGTTGAGGCATCCAAGTTCTCCATGGTAAGGGAATGCTCCAATTACTTTGTGGTTTTTCATAAGATTGAAATTATGCATTAGGATCTTATTCCATACCTATTTCACAAGGAAAGTAAGGTCTTTTAGGAGAAACATAACAAATTTATTATATTTGAATTGTCCCAAATTCCTCTTGGTAGATAGATTTTAGTACTGGTATTGAAGTGAAACCCCTTGTAGCACAAGCCTCTACACATATAAAACAAATTTCAATACTATCAAGAGGACATTCTCATAATACATGCTTCCTCCGACATCTAGGAAAGAAAATAATAAAATAATTTTTTTTATCGTTTTGTTTGTTTTGACTCTTGGCATATCAATTTGCTCACTAAGATTTTCAAGAATGTCATTTTTAAAGTTATCAAGTAAATTACGAAGTTGTGCTTGACTTACCATTCCTGATGCAGATTTACTTACTCTTGACATAACTAGATCTCTTGGACTCCTACTATATTTTAACTTCCCTCTTGAAATATGCTTTCAAAATTCACAAATATCTTCAAAACATAACTAAGACATGTTTCCTTTCCCCATTAAATTAAGAAGATCAATACATTAATCCTAAATGATGCAAATTAGCTCTTTTTACATTATATGTAAATCTCCCTACTAAATCTTCAAGGCTTTAATCTTATTTTTTATTCATTTTAAGAACTTCTTATCTAAAGTCACGATGTATTCAATAAACTTTATATTTTTCTATAAATATTCTTTTCATGTCATCCCATGTCATTATAGAATTAGTTTCTAAACTCATGAACCATTTGAGAGCCCTGTATTTCAATATAGTTGAAAATAACTTCAACTTTTGAGTATTAAGTAAAGAATCATAGGATCTACATAATACCTCAAACTCAAGGATAAATATTTATAGATCCTAATTTCTCATACCATAAAGTTTAGGAAGAATTGATGGAGAAATATTCTTCATAGCGACAATAGCATTAGTATCTTGAATATGAAATCTAAAAGGATCCTCCTCTTCATGATAATATCCGTCATTTCCTCTTCCTCCTCTTCCACCCCTACCACCTCGACCACCACCTTGAGGTATTCTACCTCCTCTACCTCCATCAATGATTAGTATTTCCTCTCCATTATGTACCCCTACCCCTTCTAGATGGAATGTGATCAAGAAGGTCAAGTGGCATGTAATGAAATTATTTGCATGGGAGATGAGGAGAAGGCTTGAAAAATTGATGAGTAGGTTGCATGCTTGGATGAAAAGAGAGAAACTCAAAGGATCTTAGTTTAAACAGAGGTCGTCAAAGGAACAAGAAGTTCACTTATGTGAACTAGAACAAGGACATATCCTTGGGGAAGTTGAGGATAATTTTTTTTATGAGATCCAAGGATCTCTTGACATTAAAACTAATGAAATTTTTGTGAGTGCATATCATGCAAGCATAGATGATGGAGAGTTTCCTTGTGAGGGAAATGATAAATAAATTCCAATTAATGAAATTGTGGATGAAATTATTATACCAAAACAAGGAAACATCCTTGGAGAGGAGGAAGAAGAAAAGGAGAGACTTACTGCAAATCTCATTAAATATTGTGAAAGTTCATATTGACATGAGGATTTGATGTCTTAAACATCAAATGAAGCCACATAGCCTTATGATTTTAAATCTGAAAATTTGTTTATTGTTTTATGAAGACGAACAATCATTTATAGTTGTCACAGAAATGGAGAAAAAAATGAAACTAACTTATGTTCTAAATGAAGAAGAAGAAGAAGGAGTTTATTTACAAAGTATGGAAGAAAGATATTATCAAAAGCATGTGATGGAAGATGTAGGCTTCGAGGAAGAAGCATATATTTTGGAGGAATGGTTAGAAAGGGACATGAGTGATGAGTTTACAAGTTCAATTCAAGGTAATTTTATTTTTGTGTGTGAAGAGTTGAAAATTCTTGAGGAGAGATTAGTAGGTGAGACCGTTATATTTAATTTGTAAAATTGAAATTGGAAGAAGATGAAATTATCTTAGAAGACAATAATAAGGAGGAAGCTATAAGGCATGAGGAGTAGATAGTGATGCATGTGCATAAACCGGAATTTGGTAAGAGAATCGATACTCTTATGCATAATGGATATATGCAGCAGTAAGTAAGAGATGAAAGTAAGTTTAAGCAGTCAAGGACAAAGTTGGATAAGGAAATTGACAAGCTGTGTATTCTAATGAAGAGGATGATTAGGAGAAGATACAATAAGAGGAAAAAGATAGCTAGCATTAAAGTACAACTAACTGAGAAACTTGGCATCAACAAGTAAAGTGGATGAGAGTAGTATAAATTTAGAGTCGTGGAGAATTGAAGGAAACACCAATAATAGGACAACAACATCCAAGGAAAAATGGAAAACTACAACATAAGGATTGGGAACCAAGATTGTTATTACATCAAAATTTAATGAATAGGAGCCCATCATTTTTTCTATTGTGGGAGTCTAATGCAGATGAATTAGAGCTTCTAACCCATTAAGATTTTGGAGGAAAAGTTCCAAGAAGAATTCATATTCTTATATGTAAATATTATATTGAGTTGATTTATTCTAGGAAACCTAAGTGAATGAACCATGAGTCTAGAAGTTGTTTTGAAAGGTAATATTTTGTTGATATGTTAAAATCCAATATTCCTTGTAAAGCACGAGAGATTATAGAGATAGATTGAGTGATTTTAGAATTTAGAAAAATATGATTTATGGAGTGATTTTAGGATCTAGAAAAATATGTGATGTTTCTAAATTCTATCTATTGTAAGCCTACATGTGGTTAAAATGAGAGTAAGTGTGAGGAAAAGAGAGGATGGCCAAATGAATGTAGAATCAGTCCATAGAGAGTGATGGATTTTTTTTTTATAATAATTATATCTACATAGTTTTGGTGAATGAAATGCCCACATCCTTATGCTTATAATTGTCTCTTTGTGTATGTATGAATGAAAATTTCCTACTTCTATGTGTGATATTGAATTAAGAAGGTTTTCACTTCTATTTGAATACTATAGCTAATGATACATTTATGTGTAAATTTGTCATACGAATGATATTATTCTTGTGTAACGGGTAAGATATAATGTCAAATACAATGATCAAAAAATAACTTTGTGTAGGTATGATTAATCTCTTTTGTGTGAGAGAAGGAGAATAAAAAATGTGAGATTTTGTTAAGGAAAATTGGGCAAAATATATGAAGATTTGATTCTTCATATTCCAATTACAGAAGTTAGAAGGGACTTAGAAGATGTGTGTAGCAGTCTCTGTAGACTTAGAGTGAATTCATGAATTCACTGTGTGACGAAAATATGAAAGGATGAAGCCTTCATGGAATTTCTACTGAGATAGAACCTATATGAGAATCCTGAGAAAAGAGCCACCGATCAATTTAAATGTTCGATGTCAATTTAAGCATCAAATGTTGGTGTTCATCCTTGGAGTTCCAATAACCATTGTGTAAAAGTAATGCAGATGCAACAAAATCTAGAGACTCCTATAACCACAATCGATCCTATAGTCATAATTGAGTAGTGAAGTAGTAACATTCCGAGATAGATTAAAAAAAGGTAAAGAGGAAGGAAAAGTAGGATTTTCTTGCATTAGAAATTTATACATTACATAACATAATAAGTGATGTAGGGTAGCGTAGTCCCTACCATACATTTTCCATTTTAATGCTACTTTTTAAAGTGTTGAAGAACACAATAATGGTTTTATGCAAACACTTGTTTAAATTATGGTGGGCAGTAAATCATGGTAAATATGTTATTGAATGGAGTATGAGCCATTTTAGGTGGTTTAATGATGGAAAATCACTACACAAATATATGAAAATCATGGCATAAATATTACAACTAAATGAAGAAATTATGGCTCAAAAAATGAGACAATTATCCACATGGTATTGTATTGTGAATGTTGCAATACAACCTTCAAATTATGATCCAATCAAATGTTTGAAAATACATATTTTCAATAATAATGAAAAATAAATATTGTTGTAGGAACTATTAATATATTATTATAATATATACTATAAACAACATAATTACTAATCTATATACTATTATTTTACCCAACCATACCTAATATTATTATACATATTTTAAAAACATACCCCCAACATATATAATATTAATATTAATATAATATTAATATTAATTGTAATAACATAATATATTATAATCATTATAGGAATTATTGAAAGACTTCATGAACTTTATGAAAACATTCAATTTATTAATAGGGTGAATTAATCACAAAATATAAATATGATTTTAGCATAACTATATATTTTGATGAATTTAAATAGAAGCTTTTTGTAGAATAATAATATTCAATTATTTTGAAATATCTCAATTAAATTTAAATTTGAATTAATAAATTATTTTTAATTCTTTATATATAAAATAAGTGTGTTTTTGTCAATTAATTCAAAATTAATCATATAAAATATGGTATAAAAATAAATAAGAGAGATTAAGAAATGAATATAACATGTAAAGTTAAAAGTGAATAAATAAATGGGTTTAAATAAAATCAAATTTGGAATAAATTTCTATATTTAAATATTTTTATGGAAAAAAGATTATTCCACTTATTGTAATTTTTTTTTTTTAAGAAACATTTGGATAATAGTTTTTGGGTTAGAATACTCGTTATGAGTCCACGAACATTGTCATTCATAACCACTCATATTAAAGATAATTAAGAATCTCATTAATATAGTTTCATAATCTTCATACAACATGTTTAGATATATTATACATCATGTAAAGAGTTTGTAAAGTGAAAATATATATTAATATTAAAAGTAGAATATATTTTTTTCCATGCACTAACATGTACTTACTAGTTTGTAAGTAAGAATAAGATATTTTTCAGGACCCAAGGTCATATAACAACTAGGCGGGAAGCCATTACAACAACATACTCAATATGACTTCAACATGACATTTATGGGAACTAAATCTAGATGGAGAGGATAACAATAATTTATCTTCACCATTTAAGATAACCCAATTGACAAATTTATGAAAAACATTATAGTTATGATTTTACAACTTTTGTGACTACGCTAGTTTATTGGTGGAGATAGATCAACACTCCAAGTTATTTAGGGAATATGTACACTCCATAATAAGCTTGAACCTTGGGGGCATCATCCAGTGTCTAGCATCATCCCATAATATCATCACAGTTACAACTCTAACAAATCCAATCCCTAGTCTCAATCCCAATGAAAATAATGAGACATGTTCATCTACATGACTTAGTCATCCATGTCTTTTACTATTTCCAACACCTTCCATTGTGTTATTGTTTCGTGTTTCATTACATACTTTCAAAGGATATCCACATAAGAATTTGTTTCCTTCAAATGATGTCTCATTAAAAGTGTCCATCTGTGTTCCTTTTGGGATTTTACCATAAATTCTATTCCATGAAATGTTCAAAGATGCCAACATGGTTAATGTAGAGAGCTCTTGAGGAATTGCTCCACTTAACATATTTCTAGACAAGTCCAACTGCTCTAAAGTAGATATCTCAGCAAGATATGTAGGGATTTTTCCTTTCAATTTATTTCCATATAAATTCAATAGCCTTAAGCTAATGAGACTTCCTATGCTTGGAGGTATTTCTTCAGTAATATTGTCGTTAGAAAAGTCAAATGTGATGTTTGTAGCCAGCACATATGTTGACTTATACTCAAATCCTTTTATTACAATACTCAAATCCTCATATAGTGTATTACCACTAAGTTTAGAAGATCATGAAATTTTGAATCCCTCGAGTCTTTAAATATTGGATGGTATTTTTCCACGGAATTTATTGTTGGATAAATCCAACACCTACAATTGGCTAAGATTTGCAATCCATTGAGGAATATCACCATAGAAATTATTATAACCCAAACTTAAAACTCTTAAATCATGAAAGGACATAAGATACTGAGGAAGCTTCCCTATAAATCCATTTTTACTTAGATCCAATAACTGAAGTTGAGTGCAATTGGCCAAAGATTCAGGTATTAGCTGAGAAAAATTATTAGAATGAGTAGAAATGACTTGTGTATACATTGTTATTATGTGTACATATTTAAATTCGATGGTATTTTTCCTATCAAAAAATTGTCCATTAGTTCGAAAACTACCAAAGATTTGCAATTTCCCAAAGAGTGAGGGATAGTTACATTCAACTTGTTTTCAAATAATTCTAGATGTTGTAGTTCCACACATTCTCTTATACCTTTAGGGATTGTACTTGTAAGAGTATTTATATTTAAGTAAAGAATTTGAAGCTTAGTCAAATTACCAATACTTTCATGTATGTTTCCATTCAACTTGTTGTCATTTAACAAAAGATTTCGAAGCTTAGTCAAATTACCAATGCCTTCACGTATGTTGCTCGACAATTTGTTGTGCCCTGAAAATAATGTCGCAAGAAAAGAGAAGTTTCCTAGAGGTAGAGGAATGACATTCTCGAAACTATTTGTTTGTAGATACATGTATTCTAATTCCTACAACAACTCCAATTCAGCAGGAATTCTTCCACTCAAATTGTTGTGAGAAAAGGCTATATACAATAGCTAAGTACAATTGGCAAGAGTGGAAGGGATATGACCACTTAGTGAGTTTCCTTCAAAGTAAAGATAATAGAGATTTATAAGAAGACCCAAAAATGAAGGGATCGGTCCAGTGAGGTTGTTGTATCCAATGGAAAAATCTTGGAGAGATGTGTAGTTGTTGAGGGCAAGAGGAATGTGACCAGATAGAGAGTTGTTGTCAACATGAAGATAGGCTAGATTTCTTAGCATACCCAAAACAGAAGGGATTGGGCCAGTGAGATTGTTGTTTCCAATGATTAAGCCTTGTAGAGAGGTGCAATTTCTCACAAAAATTGGAATACTTCTAGTAAGATTATTGGACAAAAATTTGAATTTGATTATATCTGCTAAAACCATCAATAATAGAAAAATATTTCTTTCCTTCTACCATATCCAATACCTGATCAATAAAAGGTAATGGGAAATGATCTTTTAAAGTTTCTTTGTTTAATTCTCTATATTCTATGCATACTCTCCACTTTCCATTTTTATTAGGCACAATAACCTACAACTCATGAATGCATCGAGTGTAGTTAACCGTGGCCTACCAAGAATCAATGGATGTACTCCTAGATTATTTTTGGGACTTAATACCATAAAATCAATAAGATACTCCAACGAATCTAGGGATGCAGATACATCTTCTAATACACCCTCAGGTTTGATTAAAAATCTATCTAGCAATTGCAATAATGTAAGACTATATCTAAGATTGGTTAATCTTTATTTATCCATGGTATTATTTGTCAAGACATTTATTGTTGCAACTAAGTCAATCAAAGTGTTTGGAATTTCAATACCATTGATATTAATCTTTACAATGAGACTACGCGGACCTAAATATTTTCCAGTTATAGGTTTTCCCATCATAATGTCTACATTTTTTCTTACCGATTGTAGTCTTTGTATTTATTTTATTTTTCTTCCAGGTTTTATAATACAAAACACCTTTATTATTTTTGCGAAAATAGGAATTTCCTTCATAGCTTGAAGTAATGGAATTTTGATGCAAATATTTTTCAACTCTTCTAACATGTTATAATCAGGTAAAATTATTTTCTTCTCTACACCTTTATCAACTTGTAGTCTCTAGAAAGGGAAAATTTTGTAAGGAAATAGAGGGTTTCTCAGCTATAGGAATTGTATGAGTTGGTTTTATTTTGTTGTCATCTATTTGTGTAGGACTGTCTTCCTTTTGATGGGTCTTTCTTGTTCAATATTTTCCTCATTTTTAGGATATTTATATTCTTTATATTCTCGAATGAAAACAAGGGATTTTTTCTTTTGTAAAATTCGATAAGCTATAAGTTGGATATCATTTAAATCTAGAGGAGCTATCATGTAAGCCTAAAAACATTTGGGCTTCAACATTATAAATGGGTTGCTAAGGTGATTTATTATTTAGATTGGGAATTGGTTGAGGAGGTAATTGATTTGATTTTTGAGGAATTGAAGTGGATGGTAATAGAAGGGGTTGACTTGTAGGCAATTGAGGTTGAAATTGTGGCTGGACAAGTTGTGGAGGTTGGGGTGGAAAATAATACGAAGTTTGGTATTGAGGATATTGTTGAAAAGGTTAAGGGTACTGGGGATTTCTACCATAAGAACCTTTCCATCCTTATGACCGATATGAGTTTTGAGGTTGAGGTGGCCAAGTTTTCCATGGTAAGGGCATGTTCCAATTACTTTGTGGTCGTGCATAAAATTGAAATTATGCATTAGGATCTTATGCCATACCTATTTGACAAGGAAACCGAGGTCTTTTAGGAGCAATATAACATATTTATTCTACTTGACTTGTCATAACTTCCTCTTGGTGGATAGATTTTAGTCATGGTATTGAAGGAAAATACCTTGTAGCATGAGTATCTACACATATAAAATAAATTTCAACACTATCAAGAGGACATTCTCATAATACATGTTTCCTCCTACATTTAGGAAAAGAAAATAATAAAGAAAAAATTTAGCTTTTTGTTTGTTTTGTGCTCTTGGCATATCAATTTTCTCACTAATATTTTCAACAATATGATTTTTAAAGTAATCAAGAAAATTATCAATTTGTGCTCGACTTATCATTCCTGGTGTAGATTTACTTACTCTTGACATAACTTAATCACTTGGACTCCTACTATATTTTGACTTCCCTCTTGAAATATGCTTGCACAATTCAAAAATATCTTGAAAATATAACTAAGACACATCTCCTTTACCCATTAATTTAAGAAGATCAATCCCTTCATCCCTTATAACTTTTATTAAGAGATATTTTAATATATTTAGACCTAAATTATGCAATTTAGTTCTTTGACATTATATGTAAATCTCCTTGTAGTGACCAATCCAGGGGTCTAGATTAGACTAAATTTAATGTCAACCAAGGTAGGTAAACTTAGAGGCACATGTCTAAAGTCTATAGACCTAAAAGGATCTCATCTACCTGACTAAGTGTCTATTGTGATAGGCTACAACACTCTTTTACAAGAGATTGGAACATGTTTCCTTTCACACTTTAAACACTCAGATC
>APFE031029421.1:0-20114 GCA_000404065.3 Pinus taeda
ATTAATACTAGGGCCTAAAGGAAAGCCTTTGCAAACTCCCATAACAAGGGTTCAACACACCTCTTGCCTAATTTGTGTATAATAAGGGTTCAACAAAATTTTGATAATAAAAAAATAGAGTCACATATGGTGTAAAATATGTTGGATGTTATAGCCTGGTCGGTTCCAGAACATGTAAGTAAAAAATTTTGACAAATAAAATGGGCAATAAAAAAATTATTTATTTACTATCAAAACTAACTTAACTGTAATAAAAAAAAAAGTCATTTACTATCAAAACTAATTTAAGCGTAATAAAAAAAGTGTTCATTTACTATTAAAACTAATTTAATGGCTAATAATAGCAGTACAAGCTTGAAGTTAGAGGAATCTCAAATGCAGGAATTCTCCTTTCTTGAAAATTGTAAGACTTTTGGGTGCATAAATAAAAAAATAGATTTTATTTACTATAAATATACAAAAATAATAGCAAATATTTTTTATATCAAACAATTAATTTATTGATTATTTTAAGTCACTGTTAATTTGTGTTGTGATAGTTTTTCTATATATTAATCAATAAAGAAAACACTATCAAATGTATTATTTTAAGTTGTTGTTTGAATTTATTTTTTTTTAGAAGGGTCATATTAAATTTTAAGTTATTTGTTTAGCCTCACAATATGCTTATTCATGACAATATATTAGACAAATTTTTCAATAAATAAGATAAATGGAAAAGTAGTTCTACTATTAGAAGCCGGTAAAATATTTATGGATTTTTAACTGTAATATGCTAAGTCAGTCTATATACTCAATTTATTTTTGTCAATTTGACTTCAGTAAGAAGGCATAAATTCAAGGAAACATCATAAAATTGGTTAGTACATTCTTTTATGGCAATATTTTATGTGGTGATGGAATGCAAAGCTCTTTCCTCGCAACTACAAACTTTTAGCCTTTGATTGAATATTTAAAAAAATAGTGAAGTATTTTAAATCAATGTTTTCATATTGTTTAAAAAAATTGTGAAACTATAATTGTTTCAAATGGATCGGGTTTAAAATTTTGGGAAACTTTATATTAATTCAAATATAAAAACCTAGATACCAACACACTTTGTTGAAACATAGGGTTCGATGTAAGATAATTAGAAATGAAAAAAACATATAGAATTTAAATAATTTAATAAATGTCTTACAAAATAAAGATAACTTATCAATTAAGTATTTACTAAGGATCCCCCGGATGCGGGTGCTAGATGGGAATAAAGGGTTGGGGGCGGGCTGCCCACTGGGCAAGTGGCAGCCCAAACTCGCCATGACGCTCGAGCATTTAAACCGCCGGATGGTAAAAACTTCGCGATCCTTCCTCCATCGCACGCAAATCATTAAGTCACCTCCTCCTCGCATCAAGTTAGCTCCTCTGCATCTCAGGAAATTCATTGCAGACGTTGGCTCACACATGGCTCGCCGCCGGTTTCAGCCTTATAATCCAGGCGTTCGAGGCAAGGTAATGAATTGCATTTGGTTCATTTGGTTTCACTGTGCATCTGTGTTGTGGCAGGTCTCCATTGTTGGAAGCATAGATGTAAATCCCCTGCCCCCTGTTCTTCCCTTTCCGTTCAGTGAGCTCCATCATCTACGCAGAGGGGCTGCGTTCTTGCCTAAGCTCGACGCATCTCCTGGCTCTCCAAGCAATTCCTGGTCTGCGTGCTGGGTTTTGCCTCTGTTTCATTTTAGCCCGCTCAAGCTTCCTCGAGCGCCCCAGATTGTCTTTCACTATGTTCCATGGCCCTCTGCAGCTCCCGGGTCATCCAGTTCTGTTAGCCCTTTGTTCGCTCATCTCCCCGCCCTTCCGTGTCGCTCCCGCCACCTCCGCTCCCTTCCCTTTCCGCAATGCCGAAGGAGCAATTACGTGCCAGTTGCAGACGAGGTGGGACGCGGGGTGGGAGAGGTCGAGCCTCTGTCCCTCGTTCTACAGATTCCCTATCAGACGACGCCAATAGCACTCGTCGCAGAAGAGGAAGAAGACCTGGGACTGCCCAATCCCGGTCCTGCCAGCATAGCTTTCACCCCTCTTCCCGCTTTAGTTTTCCTTGTCTCTTGGACTCAGACACATTCTATGTGTCCATCAAGATTGAAAAATGTGAGCACGAGGCTCACGGCCCAGCTGCAGAAGACCTTAGGCCTCCAGCTCCGCCTCTGGACTAGCCTCCCTCGCCACCTGCACTTCAACTTCCCGCTCCTGAACCAGAGAAGCACCAGGCAGCAAAAGCTTCAGCGGATGCAGTGGCTAGCCCAAGTGCACCAGCAGAGGATGACGCGCCTCATACCGACTCAAGCGAGCCAGATCCATACACCTGCCGGGTGGTGGAAGAAATACCTTCAACCTCTGTGGACAACTGAACAACATCACTGGGTTTCTGGTCTTCAAGGTTGGCTTTGTCTTTTGTGGTTCAATCGGGTAATCAAATGCGCCTGCTTCTTCTTCCAAGCTCTTTTTCTATGTAAGGTTGATGCGCCAGACATGGCTGCACAACCTCTGGTCTCTCTCTCTGCTTTCACCTACAATGTCAATGGCGGCTACTAAGGTTCAGGTCTTCTCTATCGTGTCAGTCAGGTGTTATGCGTCTTGGCTATATATCTGTATGTCGGAATATAGTTGGATTTCTGTACTCTATCTTCTCTCTGTTAGTTTTTGCAAATGCAGGCAAGTCATGGTAAACACTAATGTAAAATCCATCTCTGCAGAATGGTGCAGTCAGAGGTTCGCCTCATTGTAATTTTGTTTTTTTTACCATAATAGAATTAGTCTACTTTACAAAAAAAAAAGTATTTACTAAGGATATAAGATTTTATTTTTTGTTTTTACCTAGTATTCTGTATGTCTCTATGTGTGGGGCCTCCTCATAGAGATGGATTCCATAGATTATATTATACTAATGACCCATATGATAGGATGCAAATTTTGTCTACTTTTGATTGTCATGTTGGTTTCTCATTGAGGGTCTCTTAGGTATGCACATCCTTTCCCTTATCATAGAATGGTGTCTTAAAGGAATTCATGAGGAATTTATATGTATAAATAGTGGCATGGTGACAATGAAGATTCTAGTTGTGTACACATAGATTTCACTTGCTTCCTGTGGAATTGCACTGCAAACATTTATCTTTCTTTTATAGAAAATGTCATCACTATAGTTCTGCAAGTTGGCTAAACTTACTTCAAATGGATGCTTTCTGGAAGTAGTAACTCAACAATCGACCTACTAATATTATTGTACAACATTTGAATACACTTATTTGCGGGAACTTGGAAAAGAATGAGAAAACAGGTAATTAGATACCATAATTAGTTATCCAAACATGAGGTCGCTTGATATCTGAGATTGATAACTGGAGAGTACTCGGAGATTAGTCCAAACTGCCAATGACAGGCTCATTGTATGAAATACCCCATGTAAAATTGTCGTTAGATAATATCTTAAATAGAAAATGAGAATACCATAAAATGTTCAAGATATTATTTTAAGACTACTTTCAACAATGAAAAAGACACAAATGATATACTACAGTGAAATGTCCATTATGGAGCTTCTTGCTTACGTCTTGGCTCTAGTTTCTTCCATATCCTTGCATCAATTCAAGCTAAACAAATAATTTTTAAAATAGCCTTCGAGACAAATGAGAGGTGGTGAGCTTCTTGCTTACATCTTGGCTCTAGTTTCTTCCATATCCTTGCATCAATTCAAACTAAAGAAATAATTTTTAAAATAGCCTCCAAGACAAATGAGAGGTGGTATACTGCAACTTTAAGATTTTGAATTTAAATTTAAAACTCAAAAAAACTGTCCCATCACATTTAATAATTAAACTACCTTATCAAAGCACCATATCACTTAATCAACCATTTGAAAACCATAGTGGTGATCCTAACAAATATTACTTCAAAATAAGGGGTTGACAGAAAATGGATGAACAAAGCAAGGGAGGAAGAGGATACTGGAAAAGTTTCAAGATTATCAATATCATACATGCATACATCCAGATAACATAATTTTAAGGACTCTTCATCCTGGTGGATAATTCTCATCGTTCTCCCACTGGTCATCGTTAAATAATGGATGCATTGAAATGATAGATTTTGGAATCAATTCAACAAAAACTATGACCTCAATAACTCTATCCAATAGGAACTGTAACCCATACTAACTATAACCAATGAGAACTATTACCACAGTTACTCTAGACGACAGGAAATCTGATCAATGAATGAATATGATGATTATAGGTCATTGGTCATAATAGTTATCTAACCAATAAATGTCTTATAACTATGACTAATAAACAATGATTATAGTTATTGTGAGTCAATGTTCCTAGCTAACAAAGGAATTATTCCCTAGAACTATGACTGAAAAAAAGGTCCTAGTTTAATTTCATAGTTAAGGCTCCCACATCATAATTCTTGTTGTCATGATTCTTGTAAAATGAATTAAAAGTTCCTAATTTACAAGGGAATGGTGAACAACAAAGGAATGATTCCAAAGGTCATAGTTCATGAGGATCAAACATCTCGAGGTCATAGTTATTATGTGCCATAGCTCGTAAGGGTTAAAGTTCTCAAGTTCATAGTTCTTGTATGTTATAGTTACTATGGACATATTTATCATGGGTTTTATTTTCCATTGGTTAGAGATTCCAATGATAAGAAAGCTCATAAAATTTCGTCAATTGGAGTTGATCAAGTTCTTACTTGAAAATGAGAGACAAAGGAATATATAAATAGAGGGGGAGAGAGAGAGAGAGAGAGAGAGAGAGAGTAGAAATTGTGTAAATAGAAATAGAGAGATAGACAATGTTTGGAATAAATTATTCATAGTGGTATAAATGAAAATTACAAGCATACGATTCTGTTCCATCAAATTCTACAATACTAAGGTTTTCAAATTGCATAAAAGCAGGGTTTTCAAATTGCACAAAATTAAGGTCTTCAAATTTCACTTCAATATACATTGACAAACATTGCCAATCTGTTAAGCAAGGTAAATATGGGTTGTTTACTTACATTGCCTAATTATGCACTCAGATTTGAAATCACTATATTGGAGTTTCCACACTCCACATTGATATTTTTTTGAAATTCCAAAAATCTATGGTTGTCATAATGCAATTAGTTAAGGTTTTCAAATTGCCTAATGATATCTCCTAATAATGCATACACTTTTGAGCCATGCTAAGAAGGTAGCCTAGTTTGGGCCTTACAGAACCTAGACAACTAGGACCATGTGTGCATTGATAAGGACATGCACATGTTCTTGTGGGCATGTTTTCCTCATGATAGCCCCATTTTCACTTCTGGGGTCATCATTCTTATGCAAGTTCCCTTAGTTTATTCTCACTAGATTTTTCAATTATGTTAGGTGTTTTCTCATTAGTCTACATAGTTTATTTCTTTTTCCACATATGAAGTCACTACCACACATATTTGATTCCAAAACCACTTGCCACGTGCTTATTTAGAATATACAAGTAGAGTGATAAGTTATTTCATCATTTCTATTCCCTAATTACAAAAGCCTCCATCATGTTCTGGATGATTTCTTACACTTGTTTGAGAAACATTCACATATTCAACTTTATGTATTCATTTATTACTCTTTTATGTTCACATCATCATTCTAGATTGATCATGGTTTTGAGGGGTACAATAGGTTGTCATCATTCATTTATTAAAACCCCAATATCTTTATACTTATTTTTCTATCTTCTCATAGGTTTTGTATTCTTTGAGGGGTAAGTTTCTTTCAATTTTTGACTTCATTCATATGTAATTTAGGGAATTGTGATACTATTTCTCATCTATAATTTCTCTTGATTCATAATGAATTATTATATTGTTCATTATCTATCTTAATGCCTTGAGAGTCGAAGAATTACATGAATGAGCTTGTAGGGTCTTTTTAATCAATGGGTCTGAGTTTGGAAAATTTGGGGATGAAATCTTCTAGAGATATTTTGAGGCATTAAACAATTTTTTTTGGGTAAAAAAATTATCGCTTGTGCAAGACCATCCAGTAGTAGAAGTTTGTATGCAAAATTTATGCCTCTTACAAGTTGACCTACCATATTGACTACCATGGTACAAGTCGATGTCACATTAATGCTTGTTACTCATGCATATTGTGCTAGCCATGTATGGAATTTCAAAAATACTTTAGAATTTCCAAAATTGTAACTTTAATTCAGGTTGAGGGAGTCAATCCTTTCACATAGGTAGATATTATTTTACGTTACATTCTAGGCCACTCGGAGGAGTAGGGGTTCCATTTCATGCTATTATATTTTCTACCATAATTGAGCAAAGGAATTAGGAGTGGGATGTTCGAGAGAAAATAAAGGAGATTAAGATTTTGTAGAAAATTTACAAGGCATAGGTCTTAGGAAACTCTATAGAGAGTATCTCTTTCTTTGTATCTACACATATTTCCATGCTAGAGAGTAGAGATCAAAGAAACCTCACCTTCTAGCTAGGTTTCTCCCATAACGGCTTCCCAAGGAAAAAATGTGCCTAATTTGGTTAGTGTATGTATGTATTTTAAGTTTATATTTCATGCATATCAACTAATTTATATTTATGCATTGAAACAAACAATAAATAATACGAGATCTAAAACAAATTAAAATTCACATTAAAAAGTTCAATATTTTATCAGATATATTATGATGAATTCTTCCAATGGAATAACCATGAAAGTTTACTGATCATCTTCACATCTTGCATGAACCACTAGTACCTTCTTTACTACCATATGTTACCATGACCAATTTAACATATTATGTGATTTTATGTTACTTTATATTTGGCATTCTCTTCTTAATGTCCATGGTTAGGCTTTTATTTCCATTATTCCCATCTTCAAAATGCAACATCCTCAAAGAAAGACAATTCAATAACCATTAATTAGAAGGCTAAACAATTATCTTGAATTCATTTTGTATTTGAACCCATCATTCATATCAACTGGAATTGCATTTTCAAACTATGCCATGATCACTAGGTTGTTACATTCATTAATAGTATAAAAATATTTTATTACGAGTATAAAAGACAATCAGTACATAAAATAATTATTAATTTTTTTTCCAACACATTACAACTATTTATTGGTGGCATCTATATTTTGTTTCCCTTGTAACACTAAATAAGGTTCTGAATTCCTTTATCCTCCCTTAATTGACTATATAAACCTCATTATACCTAAAATGTAATAATAAACCTTTATATTCACGTAAAGTTACTCATATTCATGAAGTCATATAACTTCAATTTACTTTTATTTTTTGAATGGTTATGCACATTTATTAATTACCAAATTATCCTCTTTATAACTTAGTCCACAATAGTAAAATTATTATTTATACAAAAGTATAAATCACAGTAAAAATAAATGTAAAAGTATTTCCCAAAAAATTCATATGAAAATATTAACTTCTTATATATTAATTTCTTACATGTTTTACCTTTTTGAACTTGTTATAGAATATTTGAATTCATCAAACTTGTGGAATGTGCAATTCCGTAACTTTAAAATATTTTTTTTAAACCATTGCACTAAATCATATCCTTAACAAATATCACATAAAGACATTACAAATTAAATAAAAATAGAAATAAAATAAATCTCATACAAAAATACATTAGTTATAAGTAATTTTGTTTCCTCTTTTAATTTTGTTTCAATATTTTATTTAATCACTAGATATGTAGGAGTTAGATGTTAGATGTTAGATGTTAGACATATTAAAATTTGTTATATAGTAAGTTTGTTTTTATTAATAAAATTATGAATATTTTTTTAGATAAACCATATTAAATCCATGTTAATCCCGGTCTATAAAGCATCGAGGGGGATCAAATCTCTGGAGGTGTAAACCTTTTTTTTTACTGCAAAACTTGAGTAAGGGTTCTCACCTCGAGATATTTGATCCATATTGGCCCTTTATAGATCCAAGGTTAAGATGGATCGAGGCTAATTATATAATATCTAAATTTCTATCTATCTGTCTCTTTCTTATTCTCTCTCTCTATCTCACCCCAAAAATATAAACACTATCTCTCCATATCTATCTATCTTTCTCTCACTCCCTCTTCCCCTTCTCCACCCCATCTTTCCTCCCTCTCTTCCCCCCCAACTCTCCTCTCTCCATGACTCTCTCTTCATTTCTCCCTTGTCACTCCCTCGCTCTCTCCACATTTCTCCCTCTATTCCTTTCTTCTTTCCTCCCTCTCTCTCCATCTCTCCCTCTCAATCTTTGTATTGAGTCCTACCTCTCTCCCTTTCTCTGACAGCCCCGCCCCCCCTTCCCCTCCCATCACCCTCTCCCTCTCTCTTGCCTCTAAATTTGTCACTATCTCCCTCCCTCTCTCCTTTCTCTCTATCCCCCCATCTATGTGTCTCCCTATCTCCCTCTTCTCATTCTCTCCCTATCTCTCTCCTCTCCTATTCTTTCTCTTCTCTCCTCTCTCTCTCCCTCACTCTCTCTCAACCTCTATTTGTCTATGTCTTTGTTCCTTCCTCCCACTCTCTCCCCCTCCAAATCCATAAGTATGTCTCTCCCTCTTTCCTTATCTCTCCCCTCATCTCTCTCTTTCTTCCTCTCTCTCGCCTCATTAATAATTGTTGATAATTAAATAAAAAATTTGGAATACATATTCCAAAATAGCTATGCATATTGACATAACTATTAATAATGACATTAAAATTATGGAAGCCTTATTCCAGAATAAACACATCTATTGAATAACTAATAATAATAATTATTTAAAATAAAGTTATAATTGAGTTAGTTTTTATAATTTTTTAAATTTTAGCAACTCAAGATATATGATGTAGTAATTATTCTGATACTTATTATGGATATAAACTTATAAGGATTTAAGTTAAAATAAAGTTATAGGTTAGTTAGTTTTGATGCTTATTATGAATTGATGCTTACTTGACCAACTATTTCATTTATATGGTCTCGCTCATAAATAGTAAAAATAAGTAATGTATAAGCTAAATATATATACATTTAAAATTATATGGAAAAATATTCTTAACCACACAGATTTACTCTCACTTTGCCATGGGTATTCCTACTCTATAAATAGGTCTTTTTACAATACCATGGGCCAATATCATCGCTTATCAATTCTCCATACCCAAAAAACCATGATTCACTTCATATATCACTTGGTCATATTCCATTTAAAAAAATAATAATCAATTTAGTTAAAATGGAAAAATGACACAACTACTTTCAAGATAAATCTCAATCTTTAATTTGTGTATACTACTATAAATATTCTAAAATATTTAGCACATGTTAAATATTCTACTATCCACTTAATAATTATTGATAACTAAATTAAAATGCAAGAAACTCCATTCCAAAATAAGCACACATATCCATAATTTATTCAATTTTTTAACTATAAACGAGTATTTTAATAATAATACTATAAATTAAAATAATAATAAATTTTCAAAATGAATAAATACCATAATAATAAATTTTAAGCATCAATATATTTATAGAATGCAAAATCATATTTAATATAAATAATAGTTACATAAAAAATTCCCATATAATAATAATAGTTAATATTTATTTATATTGAATCAACATTAAAATTTTAATTTTATAAAACCAAAATTATTATAAGTATAAATTTTAAAATTGCAAATACACAGGAACAATAAAACTAATTTAAATTAAAAATTATTTTTAAACTAATTAATATATTATTATATTAAAATTTTATATATATTATATATATTATATAATATTTTCTTTCTTTGATTTTTAGAATAAAAATGTCTAACGATAAACCATAATATTTATATAACATTATAAATAAAACAAAATTCTCAACCTTCTTAACAAAAATGCAAATTAAAATTTTAAATATATTAAAAATTATATAACTTTTAAAATTTAAATAATATTTCAAAAATAATTTTCATTTAAATTAAAATATAATATTAAATGTTCAAAGAATTTTTAAAATTAATAAAAAAAATAAGTTAAAAAAAATTATTTATAATATATAAATATACAAAATATGAAATATTTATGTATGATGCATTGAAGAAAGCATATTTTATTAGTTTATGGAATATTGTTATACATATTAATGGTGATATGTAATATACTTTTGAGGTGTAGTTTCATTGGTTAGTATGTGATGTAGTATTGGCTAGTTTAGGTTCAAACCTCATGGGAAGAATGAGGACGAAAGCTATTTTGGGTGAATTAAACTTCTGAAGATACATCTCTTTATGGGTGACAATTAACATTTTTCCATAAAAAATAAAAAACTATATTTATTTTTAAAATTCCTAAAAAAAATGAAATAAAAACATCCAATTATTTTTAGCATCATTTTCAAACCATTAATATAATTCAAAGTGAGTAAAAAACATTAGAAGGTAACAAAATATATATGAAAACATTCACAATTATACTGGCTCAATACACATAGGATAAAAGGTTAATTTAAAAACTTCACATAAGAGACTTAGAATACATATTAAATATTGCATTGCATGCACAATATAGAAGCTCAAATGACTATGATAATGATTAGCAATAAATAATGGCTATCAAGCTCTCGCCATAAATCATAGAAAGCTTAAAAGTATAAAAAAATATTGGTTTAACCTTTAAAGTTTTTTTAAAGTTATCTAATAATATCTCTTCATTACTCAAATAATTTTGAAAGAGATATTTATAAGAGACTATTCTTTTCATTATTTAGTTGAAGATAAGTTTTTTTAATAATTTTCATGGTACTCATGTTTCTGTTATAATTAAAATTGCTTTTACAAGAGATCTTTTGAAATCCACTAGCTACTTCAAAGTAAAATGTAATTGAATACATTGAAAATATGTAGATAGACTAAATGTGACTATTCAAAAGAGTACCAACTACAACACAACTAACCACACCAACCTTATCTCAAATCACACCAAAATTATCTCAATTTTGGGACATTTAAATGCACATTCTTGAAATGGTCAAGGAAAATGATTTTTCCACATTTGTTGGCAGTTGCCTCTATGGAATATTTGGTTTAGTGAAATGGTCAAGAAGATTGATGTTTCCACATTTGTTGGTCATTTCTTCCATGAAAAATTTGGTTTTAGTGAGATGGTAAAAAATTTGGTGTTACCATATTTGTTGGGCATCTCTTTAGTGTTAAACGATACAATCAAGAAGTTTAGAGATACACCGGACAAATTAAAATCTATACAATTACTTTATGGGCAATGCTTATGGATATTGGTAAAATTGTTAAAGTAATATGAGAAAAGGTGGAACCATACAAATCAAGATAATGAACAATAACTTTTCTTGATGAGATCTTATTCCAAAAGCCTTGAAGCAGCTTAGTTACTACACTTTCAAGAATTACGCTCCATTCTCAACATTTAAACACAATTTTATACTAGAATAATTGCCTACTCTTTACAGTAATGAAACATGCTTGTAATTTAAAAAAAACACAGATTATAAAAAGTAAAATTATAAAAATAAAATTATAATGCCCCTTAAATAAATCAATCATTCATCAATCATTCCAATATATGTGTAAGTCAATGGATAGTAATTAAATTGGAAAAAAATGAAACTCTACAGTTTCCCTACGCCAAGTCTCTTCGTGAAGTTTCAAAGATTGGTTCGTGCTTATGCTAGATTCATAGCATTTCAATTATTTTAAAAGCGGTAGGAAGCAACTACATTGTGGTCCACATAAAACTTTTGAATTTGAAAATGAAACGTTGGGAGATGACCATATTTTATGTTTCTCGATGACGTGGTCATAGATGTCCTTGATTTCTATCAACTATCTAACAGACTCTGGACTCTAAAGTGGATAGAGTCGTGTCTGCTACCTTCTTGTTCCCGTACCACGTGAAAGTTACGGGCAGGGTGTCCGGCGGTGAAAGTTTCCGACCACAAACAATTTCTAACGTTAGTCTATGTAAACGGAGGCAGGCCGAGAGGTGGGCCTAATCGGGCCACTTAAGCGGATGCCAAGAACGTGCAATGGGAATAAGGGTTGCCCATATATATATTTCCCATGTCTTTTTTGGTTTCCGTTACTTCCCACACTTTTTAAAGGTTTCCATCGACTCCCAATTTTCATAATTTCCATAATATATGACGCCATTATCCGAGTGTCATTATTAGAGGGATAGATTGTTTTTTGAATATAACAAACTCCACGATCACGTTTTCGTTTCTGTTGTACACGAGTCCATACATACTGGAGTGTAATAAAATTCACGATCATGTTTCTGTTGTACACGCACCCATACATACTTGAGTGTAACATGCTGTTTTTGTTAGATAATATAACGAACATTGGCAGACTGTAATGGGTTGCTTTCTTGTCAGAATTTATAACAAACTACACGTGCTCACTACTGGGCATTAATTAGTTTGAAGTTTCGATGAACATAGAGTTTATAACAAAATACACGCGTACACTTGTCCACGACTGGGCATTAATTAGTTTGAAGGTTCGATGAACATAGAGTTTATAACAACTACACGCGCCCACTACTGGGCATAAATCCCTTTGAAGGTTCGATGAACACTAGGCATAAATTATAACAAACTTGACCTATAACGAACGCGAACGAACCAGGCATTGTCAGTAAAGAATATACCGTTTCTTGTCAGAGTTGATAACAAACTACGCGCCCACTATTCGGCATAAATTCGTTTGAAGGTTTAATGAACGAACGCGAACGAACCGGGCATTGTCAGTAAAGAATAGAGTTGATAACAAACTACGCGCCCACTATTCGGCATAAATTCGTTTGAAGGTTTAATGAACATTAATTGGCATAAATTCGTTTGAATGTTGGATGAACTCAACCACCTACTAGTCGCATTAATTGTAATTGTCTCAGACACCAACTAATTACGCATCTGCGTTTAATCCTTTGACTTGTTACAATATAATGGACAAAAGATGTTGCTATAACGTATTGTATAAATATTTTGACTTGTTACAATACTGGTAAGGCTTCTCGTGTGACATAAATCCTTTGACAGGTCACAATTATTCATGCGCACACTAAATTCTTGCATGTAACTAGTCTTTTCTAAGTTACAAGTTTGACAAGCTTCCGAATGAGACAATCTTCACGTATTACAGGTACAGGTATAGTTGTTTAATATTTCAAATTAAATTTATTTTTTTAAAGCATCGAGACCAGTCCTCCGCAAGGCTTTGGAAGTAGGGTAAGCAATAAACAATATGACTATGATCTTTAGTGCAACATAATGTTTTAAATGAATTTTTATTATTTATGAGCTTTTGCATGTGATGTTGATATAATGTTTTTGGAGACTATTTATGGAACTTTCTTATAGGACATTAATTATATTAGTTTTTTAAGGCCAGTTGTAGGGATTTAAATTTGAAAATTGTTTTCTTATTTTCTACAATTGGTTGAAAGTGCAAAAAAGCAAAAATAGCCATCTCACTGTTAAATTTAGCAAATATTAATTACATTATTGAAATTTAAAAGAAAGAAAAAGACAAGAGCAATATTTAGAAAGAAGAAAATAATTACATTCTTGAATATATATATGAGCTCTAAACCCAATCCTTTTCTTGAATTTAAGAATTAGTAATTAGATTTTTGAAACACAAAAACTTAACACCGAAATTTAGAAAGGATAATTCTAATTGCATTTTGGAATGTTTCAAAAATAAAATTTAAAAGAAATAAAATTTAAAAAAGCTAAAATGATTCTGAAAAAAAAATGTTAAAAAAATGTTGGTAAAATAAAAAAATAAGTGAATTGCTTTCATGAAAGTGCACAGAAAATGTACAAAGTTAATGGATAAATTTAAGAGTTGAATCTCTATATAGCGGCCCACTCCATGGACTTCTCTGAAACATTATCTACACAACATCTCAATGACATCTCCAATAATGAGAATGAATCCACATAATTATGAATAAGCAAATAGAATTAGTATGAATTAGTATTTTTTTGTGATATAGTAAAATTGTTAAAATAAAATTTAAAGATAGTTTGTTTAATAGCAAAAATCCCTATTAAAATTAGTATGGATTAATAGTATTATTCTTTAATAGTGCACTATGATCTTTAACACAATGATTTCTAGAAACTATGCACCCTAGTACAGTGCCACGATAAAGACATTATAACTCTAAAAGTCATTCTACACATCAACTTTAATACTTAGCATATTAACTATAACTTATATGTACTTAAAGTGGCTTGACACAGTGAAGATAAAGATGAATCAAGTGTAGTTCCTTTAAATTAAATTCCATGAAAAGGGAATATAAAAATGTTGTATTATGCACATGATATTTTGACTATTGACATTGACCGAAAGCATTTTATGGGATTCAACTATGGTAATGATATTGATGAGTACTCATAATTATCCCATTATATGATATGATAATGGCCTATATTTTTTAGATAACTTTAGGCCTTAATGTTTGTGTGTCAAGCCCATTTTAGCTATTATGCTTACGATTTCACAACATTAATTTTATGTATATCAGATTTTATAAAACAATATGATATTTTCCACTTTCTCCCTCGATGCACTAAAATTAACAAAGTATAGATATGCTTTTCCAAATTTAATTATATGTATTGCAATGTTGATTGGATTCTATAAAAATACCAAAACTGATGACTTCCACAAGGTACACATTGTGATTATCATTACTTTTTCCTTATTTCCGAGTAGAAATCTGAATTATCCTCGGAGGTAGTATAGATAAGATCCAATTGTTGCTTCAGCGTATCTATAGAAAAATATGCGAGATTCACTAAAGTAAATGTTCTGAGGATTTTTCTTATATTATTTTTTAGCATTCAATTTTTAATTGTATGTCTTGATTTTCAATTGCAGAAAGTATTTTTTCTTACATAAAAAGGTGATTAGAGAAGTGGAAGATATCAACTAAGAACAATAGCCCAAAAGAGAAATCACCTCATTCAAAAGAGAATAAACTAAGAAAGAGATAATAGAATTAATGTTATTCTTGTTATGATGAGGAGTTAATGGAGACATATATTGATATCCCTACTATCATAAAAATGGTAAGGGTTACTTCTATAACATCCTTCTGTAAATTTGGAGTAAACATATTGTGCTACATAATTTTTTAGCATGTATTAAATGATAGAAGTGATTGTAGGAAGTAGAATCATTACGTGACACAACAACATCCAAAAAAAATCTTTGAAGAAATTTCAACACACTAGCCATAGATATTATAGGTACTTTAGTTTTCCTACCTCAAACGACATGGCTCCAGTGAGAAAATTGTCGGTTAAGTTAAGCTATAAAAGATTCAGAAGATTTCTTAAGAATCATGGAATTTCAGCATTGAGGAAATCAAAGAAAATATTTAAGACTTGCAACTCTAGTAGTTGGTTCAAGGTGGCATGGATCGAACTGTTCAAGTTATTTCTGGAGTGATCTAGATGCTTATGGCATGAAATCTCAGAGACAATGTCTAAGAGTAAGAGTCATCCATGGCTATGATTGTGTGATAAACCCAAATTATGGAGGTTAACTCTTCTTCTCAATTGCACGGGACTACTACTTGAATCATTGATGTAATTTCAAATATATGTGTTGATTTTTAATTAGAGTGAGGTAAGCCATGATGACAGCCTACTATTTGTTGGGATGAACAATCTCTTCCCAACCCAACTTGATAGCGAGAAATGTTTGGTGTAGTGATTGTCCAACTCCTCATAGAGACATCTTAAGTTACTTATTGTTTCCAAATTTTCATTAAGCAGTTACCGAAAATATTATTTTTAAATTTCCATTAAAAATTTTGTGTGCAACATTGTGATTTCCATGAGAAAACATCCAACCTAACATGCAAGAGTTTACTTGAGTTAAAATATTCACTTCTTGGAGATAAGTTTTCAATGTGTTAATTTGAAACACATTTGAAATAGTTAGTCATATAATATTCGTATAAAACTAACAGATACTAATATAAAATATCTCATTATATATTTATCTAAATTAATTTATATTCTAATATTATTTTCTCCAAATATTGACTAAGAGATGATCAAAACATATTTGAGGTCCATCGACCACTAAGGATATCAGGTAGGGAAATTCAATTGCCAGCAAGGTATAGGGATCATGGTCTTATAACTAGTATGTTAAATGTTGTTGAACACACTAATTATAAATAAGAAAGTCAATATGATGAGTGGATAATATCCATGGAAGAGGAATATGAGTCAATACTTAAGAACAAAAATTGGGATTTAGTTGAATTACCTGAAGGCAAACAATGGTACTATAGACAAATGTAAACCTAGGTTGGTGGCAAAGGGTTATTCACAGAAGGAAGGCATAGATTATGAGGAAACCTTCACCCATGTAGCTAAATTAAACACAATTAGAATGGTAATTGATTTAGCTACTATAAATCATTGGATGATACACAAACTAGATGTGAAACATGTTTTCTAAAATGGTGAATTGAAAGAAGAAGTGTATTTAATCCAACCTAAGGGGTTTGTGAAACAATGGAGGAACATTTAGTCTGTAGATTGAGAAAAACATTATATTGTTTATAACAGGAACTGAGGTCATGGTATGATAAAATTGATTCTTTTTTCCTGCACCATAGTTATAATCAGAGAAAGAACGACCCTACTATGTATATTGTGTTTGATTAAAATGAGGTAAATTGTTTTGATTTCTTTATATGTAGATGATATTATTATTATAGAAAATGGATATGATCTCATTAAAGAAATCAAAATTTAGATGTTAGAGGATTTTGATATGGCAAACCTTGGAGATTTACACTATTATTTGGGTCTTGAATTCTGGAGGGACTCTGGATAGACTCTTTTGTCTCAAGAAATTATGTGAGGAGCTTATTGAAAAAGTTCAACATGTATCAGTGAAAAGCTTCCTTAGTGTTGTTACAATAGAATCTTAAACTCCATAGTGATGATGGTTCTCAGTAGGTGGATTCAACACTATAGAGACAGCTAGTTGGGAGTTTGATTTATCTAACTACAACTAGACCTGATTTAGCTTTTGCAGTAAACTCTTTGGCGCAATCTATGTCAAAGCCTCTTGAGAGTCATTGGGTGGAAAAGAAAGGCATCTTAGGGTATATTCAAGGAACCTTCGACTTTGGTATTAAATATACTGATTCATTTGATGTTATATTGACATGTTTTCCAGATTCAGATTGGGCTGGAAATCTGAATGATAGATGATACATAACATGTTATGCATTCAACATTGGGTCCAAGGCCATTCCATTGAGCAACAAGAAGAAGAACAATGTATCCTTGTCTTTAGAAGAAGCAGAGTATCAAGTAGTTTGTGCAACAATGTTTAAGGAAGTTTGGTTGAGGAGACTTCTTCATGATGCCAGAGGAGAAAAAAAGGATCCTACAATTATCAAATGTGACAATCAAATCTCAAGCAAACTTGCAAACAATCGAGTGTTTCATAAAAACTCAAAGCATAGTGATACATAGTTTCACTTTGTTAGAGAGAATGTTTAGTCAAAACAAATTTATATTGAATATTGTAATACTTGTGATAATGTTGCAGAAATTTTTATCAATCCCCTTGGATGAATTAAATTTGAGTTATTTAAGGAGATGTTGGGAGAACTAGTGAATCCTTTCTCCATTAAGGGGGAGTGTTGAAATTAATGTAGAATGTATTATTGGAGAGAGTTCGTTCATTAATTGTCTGTGAGACTTAGTTTAGGAATTAGTTCCTACAATATAGGTGATTGTTCTAACTCTCGTACTTTCATGTAAACTAGTATTCTTGACGATTTATGATGAATGTGTAGAGTGTTCTGCTAGAGGAAGTATCCAAGTGAAGCTCCTCACATGTGATCTGCACAGTTTGAGAATATATCTTGTTTTATTCTATTTTTTAAAATTTACAGTGAGTGACTATTAGCTAACTAGTCGATGGGTCATATACATAAATAATTTATCTATATAAGGGGATTAGATTAGTAGTCAAACAAAATTAGTGTTATTTTTAAGAAGACTAGTTATCTATCCCAAAAAAATATATGACAAGATGATAGATGTTAATAGACACATTATTGTAAACTAAAAAGACTCCATATATCAAGAGAGAATCATTTAGCAATTTTCGAGCGTAGGAGAGGAGCAAAAGTTAATAATTTGCAGAAATAAGAAAAATTATGTGCTTCCTTGAGAGTAGATTCATTTCAATAAGTGTGGTTCTATTTTTTTTTGTATAACATACAATAATCCATTTGACAACATGTGGAGGTTTCTTTGTAGGCTCTGAATATTTAAAAGAAAATTTGATTTGAGAGTGTAATTATTGCCATATCACAATTATTCTTTTTCTCTTCATTTCTATATGTGTGATTATTGCGTGTATAGAAATATTTATTTATGTCATCAGCTAAGTCTAGATCTGATTTATTTAATTAAAATAAACATATAATAATAGTCATATAGGACATAAAAATTAGGGTTTATGATTTAGGGTTTATAACATTTTAGTAAATTCTTTTAATAAGCACTTAAATACATGTTACAAATATTTGTTAACATGTTATAAAATTCTTATGCTTTAGCGTTCAAGGTTTATGGTTTATAACACTTTAGAAAATGTTTTTAATACACACTTAAATAAAAGTAACAAAACACTCTTTAAAATGTTATAAATTTATTAGGGTTTAGGTTATATGGTATAAGGTATAGGTTTTAGGGTTTGGCGTTTAGGGTATAGGGTTTATGGTTTAGGGTTTATCACACTTTAGTAAATTGTTTGAATTAACACATAAGTAAAAGTTACACAACACTTTTTGAAATGTTATCAAAGGCTTAGGGTTTAGCATTTATGGTTTAGTTTTTTGGTTTAGGGTTTATAGTTTAGGGTTTAGTTTTTATGGTTTAGGGTTTATAACACCTTAGTAAATTATTTTGATAAAAAATTAAATAAAAGTTACAAAACTCTTTTTAGAATGCTATAAAATTCTTAGGGTTTATGGTTTATAAGACTATAGTAAATTCTTATAATAAAGACTTTTTAAAATGTTATAAATTGCTTAGGGTTTAGGGATAAGAGTCTAGGTTTTATGAAGCTTTGGTAAATCCTCTTAGTAAACACTTAAATAACAGTTAGAATTTTTTTAAGATGCTATAAAATGCTTAGGGTTTAGGGTTTAGAGTTTATGATTTCACGTTTGGTGTTTAGAGTTTAGGGTTTATGGTTTATAATGCTTTAGTAAATGATTTTAATAAACACTTAAATAGAAGTTACAATATGTTTTTTAAAATGTTATGAAATTATTAGGATTTATCATTTAGGGTTTATGGTTTATGGTTAGGGTTTAGAGTTTAGGGCTTATGGTTTTAGGTTTAGAGTTTACAGTTTAGGGTTTAGGGTTTGTGGTTTACAGTTTAGGGTTCACGGTTTACAACACTTTAGTAAATTCTTTTAATAGACACTTAAATAAAAATTACAAAACCCTTTTAAAAATGTTATAAAATGTTTAGGGTTTAAGGTTTAATGTTTATAGTTTGGTGTTTAGGGTTTAAGGTTTAGGGTTTAGGATTTATGATTTAGGGTTTAGGCTTTAGGGCTTAAGGTTTGGGGTTTTGGGTTTATGTTTAGGGTTTAGTGTTTAGGGTCTACAACATTTTTGTAAATTCTTTGAATAAACACTGAAATAAAAGTTACAAGACAGTTTTTAAAATGTTATGAAAAGGTTAGGGTTTAGGTTTTAGGGTTTGGGGTTTGGGGTTAAGATTTTAGAGTTTAGGTTTTAGGGTTTAGGGTTTATGTTTTTATGTTTAGGGTTTATTGTTTTGTGTTTATGGTTTAGGGTTTATAACTCTTTAGTAAATTCTTTTAATAAACACATAAATAAAAGTTACAAAATTCTTCTTAAACTATCATAAAATTCTTAGATTTATGGTTTAGGGTTTAGACCTTGGGGTTTAGGGTTTAGGGTTTAGGGTTTATGTTTTTGGGTTTAGGTTTTAGGGTGTATGGTTTAATGTTT
>APFE031029431.1:4912-28638 GCA_000404065.3 Pinus taeda
ATTGAAAAGAACAACACTTGGGAGTTGGTTCCTAGACCAAAAGATAAGAATGTCATAGGGACAAAATGGATCTTCAAGAACAAGTTGAATGAAAATGGGGATGTTAGTAGAAACAAGGCCAGACTTGTTTGTAAAGGGTATGCTCAACAAGAAGGAATAGACTTTGAAGAAACCTTTGCTCCTGTTGCTAGAGTTGAGGCCATCTGAATGTTCCTTGCTCTCTCAAGCTTTCAAAAGTTCAAAGTTTTTCAAATGGACGTGAAATTAGCCTTTTTGAATGGGGACTTAGAAGAAGAAGTGTACATTGAGCAACTAGATGGTTTCATCCTTGGAAATGATACAAATCTTGTATGCAGACTGAAAAAGGCTCTCTATGGTCTTAAATAGGCTCCAAGGGCTTGGTACTACCGGTTGGACAAATATATTCATCAACAAGGTTTTTCAAAAGGATCGGTAGGTAGCAATATTTATATAAAAATTGAAAATGACAAATTGCTAATACTTGTTGTGTATGTAGATGACATTATCTTTGGCAGCAATGAAGAAGCTATGAGTCAAAGCTTTGCCTTGGTGATGCAGAAATAATTTGAAATGTCTTTGCTTGGTGAACTGACATACTTTCTTGGACTGCAAATCCAACAGAAAGAAGGTGGGATCCTCTTGTCTCAAACCAAGTATCTCAAGCATATCTTGAAGAAATATGGCATGGAAGATGCAAAACCAGTATGTATCCCCATGGTTACAGGATGCAGTCTGAGTGCAAATGATGAATCAGCAGCAGTACATCAGCCAACATATAGATCTATGATTGGAAGTCTTCTTTATTTGACAGGTACCCGACCAGACATCATGCATGCAGTGGGAATAGTTGGAAGATTTCCGGCTAATCCAAAGGAAACTCATCTTCAGGCAGTAAAGAGAATTTTTAAGTACCTTCAAGGAACTCAAGACTATGGCTTATGGTATCCTAGAGTTACAGATCTCACACTTCATGCTTATATAGATGCAGATTGGGTCGGAAGTGTGGATGACAGGAAGAGCACAAGTGGTGGTGCATTCTTTATGGGTCCCAGATTAGTATCTTGGTTCAGCAAGAAACAAAATTCGATTGCTTTATCTACATCTGAAGCGGAATATGTGGCTGTTGCATCTTGCTGCACTCAACTCCTTTGGATGATGCAGACCTTGTAGGATTTCCAAATCACTTGTACACCACCTATTTCCATCCTATGTGATAATACAAGTGCAATTAGCATCTCAAAAAACCCATTCATGCATTCAAAGACCAAGCACATACCGATCAAGTATCACTTTCTCCGGGAACAAGTGTTGGAACAAAAGGTCAAATTGGAGTATATTCCTTCTAAGGAACAAGTTGCTGATATTCTCACCAAACCACTACCCAGGGAAACTTTTGAATATCTCAGACAGAAGCTGGGAGTAGTTGATGTATCATCTTTCTGTTAAATCTTGTTTGTTTCAGAGAAAAATGGGTGTACGCGTGTTGGCTGAGGAAGACTAGCGTACATACGCGGTTTTATGCAGAGAAATTCGCATATATGGAGGCTTGATGGATATCAGAAGGAGCAGGGTCTGGTTGAAGATATTCTAATGTGGGTCTGACAGAGACCATCCGGCACAGGTTCAGGGGGAGTATATAATCTTCTAATAATGTATTGTTGGCATTATCTTAGAAGCTTTTGGTTCTAGTTCATAGCTGTTGTTGATTTCAAGTGGAACAGAGGTAAAGGAAGAACAGAAGGAAATCTTGGTTGTTGATCTAATGGTGATTGACAGTTGCTGCTATCTGTTGTTGGTGACTGTCATAAGTCCTGTTTTAAATAATTCGTCTATATGTAATGTATCTTTTTTCTTATATGGTTTCAAGGTCATGTAACGGCCTATATTGGTTTCCCCACTATGCCTGGGATGAAGATGTAATGTTTTTGGTCATCATATGTAAATATCTGATGTATTCCCACTTAGTTGGGTGGATGATCCCCACTTGGTTGGGTGATGGATGTATGTAGAGAGTCTTTTGGTGATAGGAAGGTCTTTTATGATGCACAAGTCTTGGTTCTTCTTGAAGAACATCTTTTTGCAGATCTTGCCTACAGTCAGGGGGAGCATGGTCAGCACAACAAAACAGAGATTTCAGCATGTACTCAGGGGGAGCACAACCCTTTGCCCTTGATGACAAAGGGGGAGAATGATCTGGAGGATCTTGGTGTTGCCATCAAGTCCAAAGGGGGAGATTGTTGGCATTATGGCATAGGTTTGGAGCTATGGCACAGGTGTTGTCCTTGATGGCAACTCAAATTGGTGACAGATCTCAGCTCAGGTGCCCAGAAAGAAGAAAAAGTCATATACGCAGGCTCATCTAGACGAAGACGTGTATACACGCGTGTTATACGTTACAAAAGCACGTATATGTTGGGCAACTTACTTTTGGTCCATGGTAGTTAGTTCTTGGGAATTGAACCTATGTTTTGGACCATGGTGTCTCGTCAGATGTGTTGATCCCTAGTTTTTGGTTCATGGTATTGAAATGTTATGGTTTTGGACCATGGTATTGAGGAAGGCCTAAGACTATAAAAGAGGAAGGAGATCTTGTGGCAAAGGATCATCTGAATTATTATTGAATATCTGATAAAGGGCTAGAGCTGGTATATTGGTAATTGGGTTATGATGCAGATCTGGATCTGAATGAAGGAGGAACCTTAGTGCAAAAGGGATAAGTTCTATTCATGGGTCATAATCTTTAAGCTTGAATGATAGTATCTTTGTATGATATTGATCTACTAGATGTGGCACTTGCTTGATCTACAAGTCTGATAATCTGGGTTAATTAGTGATTGAATATCTGAAAGAGTGAATTATCCTTTATAGATCTATACGCAGGTTCAGTGAAGCGAAGGTGCGTATACACGCAGTTTCAGTAAAGTCAAGACGTGTATACGCAGGTTGTTCCATACGCAGAGGCGTATGCATGCTAGTTTCAGGCTGTTGAAATAGCGTATATACTCTAAATTGTGATCTAGCTGCTTCTATATATTGTTGTTGTGTTCTAGGTTCTATTTTTCTGGTGTGTGGTTTCTGGTACTGTGTTTTGGGTACAGCTATCAGAGAAGTATCTACTTGATTCAGATCTAATTGATGAAAAGGAGATTGGTTGATGAAGAAATTCTTGATGATTGATTGATGTTCATGGATCTAGTCTGAAAATTTATGAAACGTGGTCCCTGGAAGAAAGAGAAGGTTGTAGCCTTCGTAGGCCAGCACCTATGTACTAGTATCTTGGCTAGTACAAGAGCTAAAGGGGGTTGTAGCTCCCTTCCAGGTGAAGCTGGAGAACGAGAGAGGGTTGTAGCTCTCTGCAGGTTGTGGCTTGCATACTGGTAAAGGACTGCACCAATACATTGTAAAAGAAGTTTCTAATTAAAGAAAGATAGAGACGAATTGCAGCAGGTGGTTTTCACCCACATTGGGTTTCCACCTTATATCATGTGTTCTTGTGTGTGATTGTCTTTCTGCTCTATTTTACTGTCTCTGGTTACTGGTTCTGCATCACAGATTAACAATCATCATCAAAAAGATAAAGTAAATTAAATGTTTGCTTTGTATACGCGGGTTTCCTTCTCCATAATTGTGTATATATGTGGGTTTAACTAACTGAAGTAGCATATACAATCCTTTTTGAAAAAGGAATATTTGACTTGATAATACTGATTCACCCCCTCTCAGTATTATTTCCAACATTCTATACTGATACTCTTTAACATGGATACTCTTTGACCTTGTAACCTTTGACTCTAATGCCCTTTTACCTCGTTGACTATGTGTTTGACCTTTAATTGTGTTCTGCTATAGTAAGTCAGTCAATTTTTCCATTCTTGATTTGTTGGTAACCGGATACTCAGCATTCTCTTGTAAGTTCCATCTAGCTCAATGTATTTAGAAAATTAAGGCTTATTTACAAATAGATGTTTTACCTCATGCTGGAGGTAAAATATATTTTCAAAAGCACTGTACAGTACCTTTGTTGTTGGTACTCCTGAAACCTGTGAAGTAGCCACTTGTTGTCTTGCTACATCCCTGAGTTTGTCATTGTAATATCCTTGTTCAATAAGTTTATCATGAATGACTAAGGGATTAGGTAATCCCTTTTCCTTTAGCTTATCAAACTTAGCCATGAACCTGTTAATGGCTACTTGCATTTCCTTTCTCTTTTCCTCTAACGTATTCATAAGGTCCCTCTTGGTGATGACTTTATTTACCTCCAGAATAGTAGCAATCCTGTCTTCAATTTCCAGTTCTTGTAGTTGGTACTTGTTCTTTGAATTTAAGAACTGGATGAGCCTAGTATCATCTCTAGTCCTATTGCCTAATTCTATCTTCATTTTCTCATTATCCTCTGTTATTAATCTTATGAGATCAATCTACTCAAATATGACCTCCATGGATGGCAAAATATTATTGACAGAGTCAATGATATTGGCCCACAGCTTTTCCTTGGCTTCACCAAGTGGCTCCTTTAGTGTCAATTCTCTTACCATTAACTTTAGATTTTCCTTTATCCTTGCAGCCTTCTGTTCCTCCTCTTTCTACATAATCTTGGAGATATTATAGTCTACTTCTAAGCTTGCCACCTGTTCCTTTAGCTTGTTTATCTCGTTTTTCTGAAAGGACATTTCTTCCATGGCATGAACAAGCTTGGCTGCTTCATTTGTTGTTGTACCTGCTGCTATTGTAGACATTGTTGATGTAGATGCTGCTGTGGTGATGGGCAAGGCAATGACTATAGGAGTTTCTAGAGCCAATGTGGTTGCTACTGCAGTAGTCACTGTAGGGATTACAGTTGCTGGTGTGGTCCCTACTTCACCTTACTTCAATTGGATTAAGGCATCCAATTCCTTCTATGTGCTCCTCAACTGATCATTCAGCTTGAGGACTAAATCTGTTAATTCCTCATGCTGAGTTTGAGACTGTAACACCTCCTGTGTTTGTGGATGATGCAAGGAGGTTATCTTTAGTTGCTTCTTCAGTGAAGCAATGTCCTTGTTCTTCTGTCTTATTAGCTCCTTTGTTGCTTTGATATCTTTGGTATCATGTCCCATCTCTATGATCAAGTCTTCCAAAGACTTGATTCTGTTATCCTTGGCTTGTGATGAAGCTTGTTCAAGGTGATGTTGAGCTGAGATATACATGAAGCTACATTCTTATGTCGTTCTATACCACACTTCTTACAAGACTCTTCAAATTCCTTCTTGTAAAACTCTCCACCGTCATCTGTCTGCAGCACCTTTATCTTCTTCTCTATCTAGTTTTCCACCAAAGCCTTAAATTCTTTAAACCTGTCAAAGACTTCATAATTCTTCTTGAGGAAATATATCGATGTATTCCTTCAGAAGTCATCTTAAATGATACATAGTATACATACTTACCCAGTTATGGAACTGACATTGGTCCAAACACGTCATTGTGCATAAGCTCTAATATATGTTTCGCCCTCTTACCACCAAAGGGGTAACTCACCCGATTCTGCTTCCCATATACACAATTTTCATAGAAATCAAATTCAAAGAGAAATTAGACATACCTTCTACCGTACCATTATGATGAAGTATTCGAAGGCCCTTCTATCCAATATGTCCAAGCCTTTGATGCCATAACATGGTTTTTTCCCCAAAGACCACTAGATTTTTTGCTCCACTTTCAGGAACAATAGAACTATTGCACCGATCAATAATAGTGTTACCTTGAATATTGTACAGAGTTCCAATCTGAACTCCCCGTATCAATACCAGTGCTCCTTGAACCATGTTGTAGGTATCTTTCTCGAACATTGTTTTTACACCTGCATCATCCAACTTGCTTACAGAAATCAGATTTCTGGCCAATGCAGGAATATGCATAACACCTAGAAGGATTGCAAGGTGAAAGGATTTCTAATCTTTCACCTTGCAACTTCAACTTGAATTTTCCATGACCAATGCTTCTATCCTTCTTGTCATCCCCTAAGAAAACATTACCACCATCATATTTCTCATACTCAGAGAACCACTCTTTATGGGGAGTGAAGTGAAAGGATGCACCAAAGCCAATCAACCATGCCTCATGATCTCTATGTGTACTTGAAAAAGAAGCCAAGTACACATCCCCACCTTCATCTGAGGTGGTTTTTACCTCTACATAAACAACATCATAAGATCCCTTTAATTTCTCAGGAACTTTAGATTTACAGTCCATTTTGAAGTGCCCTTCCTTTCCACATTTCCAGCACAACTTTAAAGGTTTTCCTCAAGATTTAGATCTCCCTCTAGATTTAGATCTCCCACTCGAGGACTTATTTTTGCTTCTATTCTAGGACCATGATCGTAAAGACAAGGAATCATCATTTTGGCCCTCCATATTTTTCCATCTCATCTCCTCCAACAGTAAGGATGAGACTATTTCATCAAACTGCAAGGAAGTTGCATTGCTAACTATTGCAACAACCAGACTATCCTAAGAATCTGTTAGAGAACACAAAAAACTGATGCACTTATCTTCATCTGAAATTTTAATATCAGCAAATAATTACTAACTTACCATTGTATTAAATGTGTTCAGATGCTCTAACACCGAGTCTCCATCTTTCATCCTCATGTTATACAACTTTCTTCGTAGGAATACTTTATTCACTAGAGACTTAGATTGGTACAAATTCCCTAACTTGTATCCCAGAGCCTTTGTCAAAGCTTCCCTTGATACATTCAGTGATATTGAATTTGAGACACACAATTGTGTTGTGTTGTTTGCCTTCTGATCCAACTTCACCCAGTCCTCAGCTGACATTCTTGTTGATTTAGCAATCAGATCTACCACGATCCACTAATATTTATCCACCAACAGATCCTCCATCTTGAGTTTCCACAACTCAAAAATCTGATCATTAAATTTTCTCAATCTCTATGTTGCCACTAGTCTCCATATTCTTTCACCACAAGAATTGATCCCGTAGATTTCCCACTGAAAAAGGTCTGACACAGGCTCGAGAAAAAACACCTCAGTAGCAAAGGCATCCCCTTGAATCCAAAACAACTCCGATACCAAATGCAGATTTTAACCACCTACAAAAATTACATGCATACAAATTCTAAAAATGGAAAATAAACAATGGATAGAGCATAAAACATAAAACATAAATACACATATATTTTCCCCTGGATCCCAAAATCAGGACTACAAGATTGGTTTTTCATTATGTTCCTTTCAATGTTACAATACATATATATATACATTTTGAAGCATCCATTAACCCTAGATTAGAATATAACCGTATTTCCCTTGACTGAATCTACAAAATACCATGGACAGTAAAGTCTCATGCCCAAAGCCATGTGCGAAATCCATGCACAAAACCATACCTAGGCCTACTCACCTAATCTAGGGTCCAAAAAAAAAAATTGGGGCACTGCTCTAGACCCCGTACAGGGGGGCTACCGCCCCCACTGTGAGCCCCCCCCTGCCCCGCCCTACCATGGCGTAGTCATGGAAAGAATATAACACAACCCAACACTCACTAGAAATAGTGGGGGGGGGGGGGGATGAAAGAGAACATCTATCGTATTTTGTGTAAAGGCAACATGTTGCTCTTGAACATAACACTTATCTGTTACTCCTGTCGGGTTTGGGATATCCTCACTTCATCACTTACCTTCCTGGGTTTGGGAAACCCACCCTCTCATCTAATTATACTGCTTCGTCACCATGGCCTTTGATCCCATTTTGAGTCAAATGTTGCCAAACTCTGGAGTCATGTCGTTGGTATGTTCACGAGAAGTCTTATCTGCAGTTTTTACCACTTATACATTGTCTGACCTTTCTACCATGATCCTGAATCAAACTTACCTACTCTAATATATACTTTGTTTCATGTCGATAATATGGGATACATTATGGCCCTCCTTCGACAGATCATTTCCTGTCAACTTTAGCTCCTTATCCAAGAAGATGATCTAGAAACTCCCTTTTGGTACCTTGGAGCTTGCATGCCTCAATGGCAAGTTCTTCACATTCAATGACAAGTTTACATCATTGGCCTTCAATCGAATGATTCTACAGGTGTTTGACTTCATCTTCATTGTTCACACTCGTAGATTGTGTTGATTGCACCTTGAGAGCCATTTTCATTATTGGTGGTTTCTCTTGTGCTTGTTAATCATTTACATCATCGACCGGTAATCAAGTGGTTTTCTATCATGTTTGACTTTGAAACATATATTCACACGCTAGAATTATTACATTCATCGGATCATGACAAAGCTCAAGACCCTGGGATTCTTCTGATAAAACCCAGGTTGCATGTATTTCTGAGTTATTCATGATTGTACACATGATTATACGGATGTTGTGACCATGTCGTGGGTCCATATAAATGATCCTTTCTATTCGGATGCTTGCGTCCATACCATGGGTTCATTCACATTATCCCTTCTATTCAGATGGTTAAGCCCATACCATGGATTCATGTATTATTAGATGCCTATTCATATATCATTAGGCATATTTATATCATAGATGTCAGATATGTATATGTATATGCTTGATTTACAGGTCTCTTGACGATGTTTTTCCGGTCCTTGCCTTGACTTGTAAAGAATTTCACCCATCACTCCATGTTTTGCCTTCATGCTTTAGGGGGCATTTGTTACATAACATTTGTTCACACCTCTTGTTCACTTTCTGTTCCACATCCCGAAATGCCAAAATATTGACAATTTTGAAGTGTACTCTTCATGAAGCACATATTGAAACATCCCTGAAGAATGCAAGAAAATTTCCTTGAGTCAATTCCAGAGAAGGTTGACTGAAACCCTAAATTTAAGGACCAGCATTCTTTTCTCCACTACTTTCCCATGTTGATGGAAGGTTGCAGTTCTTTGACCTAGTACTTCTAGCATGAGTTTTGATATGAAGACCCACGCTGAACCTCTTCTGGTAGGTTTTCTCATAATGGAGGAGAATCTTTGTACGCTGGAAACTTTGAGAAACAATGAGTTGGATGTTGTTTAGTAGAGATATGGTTGATATTTCTCATTTGGAGCTCTTGATCCTACCTTTAGGGGAATTCCCCTTGATATTTGAACCTTCCTCCCTCTTTTGTGGATCCCTAACTCCCTTTCCCTTCCTATAAATCAAATTCCCTCCATTCCCAAATGGTTGGTCATTGATTCCCTGTATTTCTATGCTGAAACTATGCCTAAATGTTGCCAATCTAACTTGAAGAAAGAATGCTTGGAGATTCTTGGCTTGGACTTGGACAAGCACCAAAAGGAGGTCTCCAACATCAAGCCATTAGTTGTATGCTTCCCTTTTTTATTCATTAATATATACATCTAATTTTCACTTTCCATAAATGTCTAAATATTTATGCATTTAGCTTATTATACTCCTTGATCTATCAAGTAGTTTATGTTTGATATATACTATGTATGATCATGTATCTTGTATTGTCTTTTGATCTCTTTCGCAAGTACTCAGATGCAAGGAACAAGAAAGGAGTGAGCCTGGAAGATAAGGGATCGAAGCCATCACCAAAGGATTGAGAAATTAGCATCAGAGTGAGGTAGGTTTCTCTCTCTCTCTTCATTTTTAAACATAATCTAGGAAAGTATGCATTAGTTTGTTCAGTTTGTTTCTAGACCCACTCATTGGGCTCGAAAGATCACCTCTATTCTCAGAGGGGATTTATCTTCACAACAATACTCAAGCCTCAACCCATAGAAAGCCATTTGCTGATCCTAAAGTATGTATTGCAAATTCGAATTTCACCTATAACCCAAAACACAAAACTTTGAAATTTCCTCTAGTATATTTTCTTCACCTCTAATACCATGTAGATTTTCCTGTAGATTCACAGCTCATGTAAAGTACTAAAACACAAGACAAGAATCTACTCTACTCTTTAAACAACATAAAATATTAGATCGATGAAAACAATAATCGACAATAGGAAGATAATCAAAGACACATAACACAATTGTTGATATGGGGAAAGCCATTGCTCAAAACCCTGACTATCTATTGCATTAATTAGAAATCTGAGTGATATTACAAATCTTGTTCTCACTAGAACAAAGCCTTCACAAGTATGATCAACTCTCTACCTCACAAGCCCGTAGTGACCAACACTTAGCCAATTTATGTTACCTATGGAGCCCATATTTAATTGGGAATTCCTTCTTCCATAACTATGCAATTGAAATCTAGGTCCTCTTCTAATTGCATGGATGATTTGTACAACTCGGATCATTCTACAACTGATAGTACATTGTCCCTGCACTCTAGTCTCAATTGGATATTTTTTTGAACTGACATGCATGATTTTCTCAGGAGGGAATCTTCAGTTAGCTAGAGTAGCACTGAGAATGCACCAATGCACCAACTCACTACTAGAACTCTACTAGTTCCATAAATAGTTAGAACTGGTTTAACTGACCATAACTCAGTCAAACGATTTATCTAATTACAACTCAAATAAACTCATCCTGGACCTCTAAAATTTAGGGAGAACATATACATGACTACAGAAAGACTTCAAACTCGAAATTACTAAGCTAATTAAGTTGATCAAACTTAATTAACTATTTACAAGTTGTTATGAGAATAGAATTTGATTTTAATTCACAGTTTAATTCAAGGACAAATTAAACTGGAATTTATTGTTTCCATTTATCAATAGGGCATTGGAAATATCTACTAAATGCTTTGGGCACAATAGATCCTTTAGATGATCGTTTGATTGTCTTCCCATTCGATACATCAAAATATCCCCCATTACCTTCATCCGTTGCTTTCCAGATACCAGTCCAAGTCTGTAATTCCATCATCGCCCAATGCATTATTGACGAAGGTGCATCCACCTATGTGATGTCCGATATCATTTGAAAACAACTTATTTCATATGAACTGTGCCCATCCACCATCACTTTGTGTGCTTAGGATGGTCACTACTCCCAGCCTCTTGGAATGTATCGCAATTGTCCAGTGACTCTTTCGGGCAAGACTATCCATGTAGACATTAAGGTTATTGATTCCCCTTTAGATTACAACATTTTATTGGGTCGTAATTACACTTACGCCATGTCCTCCATCGTGTCTGTGATTTTTTGCAAGATGTGCTTCCCCCATGAAGGGAAGATAGTTGTTGAGCCTCAAACCTGCACTCATTTACCCATCCTCCCAACAGCCTTTTCCTACTCATTTCCTTCTTTTGTCATCATTTCCTTCATCAACTTGTTCAATTCATTGCATTATAGGACTTTTTAACATGACTTGCTAATTATGCTAATGATTGACTGTTGGTTTAGATTTTTGGTTCAAGTGCTGCAATTCTGCAGCTGATACAGGATTTCCGCAGCCGATCTCTGATTCCGCAACCAATCCCAGATTCCGCAGCCATTTTCTTGTTTGCTATGATCCAGGTGTCCTCCAGAGGAAAGAGCCACATGGGCAAGTTTGTATGACTGTGTACATGGTGTGTGTGCTGTCAGCTCAGCCAAACTGGCCATCTACACCCCTGGTCAACGTGGAGGTAACTCTGGTCAAACGGCAAGGTTCCAAACGGTGGCATGGCTCTGCGTGTTCAGTTGGAGCACAAAAGTCATAGCTAGCCTCTTCTTTAGCCACGAAGACTGCAAGGGACAAGAATCCAACAGCAGGATTTATTAACCATGATGACCGTTCCCTAAATCCGAGCACGGTGCTGCTGAACGTGTCTTTTGCTTAGCTGTTAGTTAGCTTAGTTTACGCACAGAACAGTTTGTGTTCTTGCTATAAATAAAGCGTTTCTACACGCTGATTAGTTAGTTTTTGGAAGTTAATCTTTTGCTGATGTAAACTCTGTTTTAAAGACTCTTTTACATAGTGTTTACGCTCTCCACTGTGTTTTATTATGTGTTGATTTAATTCCAAGACAACAGTTCTATTCTTACCTGCGTAGCTGATCTTTTTAATTGGTTGAAGTGGATGGAGGGCCCCTGTCTGCTACAACCATTGTGCAGTAGCTTTTAAATTTACTTTCCTGCATTCCTTTTTTTTCTTTAATTCACCATGTATATTAATGTACAGTTTGAATTATGCTGCTTTATATTTCTGTACTTTTCATGACTGATCAGTGTGTGTTTTTACAGCTTTGTTAGGAGCCCAGGACAGTGTGATTTTCCTTTGTTTTAACACTAGTGGCATCTGAAGTTGTCTTATCTAAACTGCTGACTTTCGCTTTGATTTGACTTGCTTAGTTAGTTTCCTTACTTAGTTTACTTTATCAAGTTTTGTCAAGTTGCTAATCTCTTGATGGTTCTTTTTATCATAATTCACTAACTTTTATGGAACCAAAAACATCATTTAATTGCAGCTTGGTTTATTTAGTTTTAGACTCATATTGCTAATTCACTCCTAACTCTTTTTCACATGATCAATTTAGCTAAAGGTAGAATGTTAAGGGAGAATTAAGAAGTGTGATTTGTCACTTAATTTTTGCATTGCTTTAGATTCAATAGAGGAGTTAGAGTAGTGTTCTTGCTTTCAGCTGAGTTAATATAGATGTCATTTTCATTCTTATCAGCAGTAAGGTATTGGACTAGTGCCATTGGTCTTTTTGTTTGATGCTTTACTTTCATTGAAGCTTTAATTCCATTTCAAGTTATTGTTCAAGTTTTCTCTTTTAAATTCAAGAAGCATTTAGAAATCACCACATACACACACATTCACTCACTTGTTTATAACTTCATCACATCACATTAGGAAGATAAGTTAGACATAAACTAAAAACGACAAAAAGAACTAGGAAAGGCTGCTTAAGTATATATTGTACACTTCACTTCATCAGCTTACGAGCCCCGGGTTGACAATTTATGATAGCAATTTAGACAACACTAAATTGACCAAACAATAGCCATTATCAATCACTTAACATATTACGAGTTGTCATCCTAGACCTCCACTGAGTCCATTATCTCATCGATGTCTGACAAGTAGTCTTCTACCCCTCTCACCAATGTTTCACCCAGATTCTACAAAGATTCCTCATTATCAGGTTCTTTCCTAGGTCCTCCCCCTCCTATCTCTGATCCTAGCTCTTTTAGTGTTTTCATGTTACAAGCATCATGGGCTACTCACAAGTAGTTCAGTACATCTGATCAACAACCAGCTCCTCGACACCCTATTGTTACCATCTTAGCCTAGCCATCTAAATACAGCCCCCTAGGACCTGATCCATTTGTGGGTGCCTCTCCTTTGTTCCCACCAGGAACTATTCCTCCAGGTCTTAACCATCCAGTAGTTGTTCCATTAGGACATTTCCCTACAAGACAGATACCTTTCTTATTACCTCCTCCAGGAATATTTTATGTCCCTACCATGGCTTCCTTGGTCATCCCTAACATGACTTTGGGGATCCCAGTGTGGTACATTGATCCCCCTACAATCACTCCTCCTGGTCAGACCAAATCATATCATGCTTTGACCTCGGTTCAACTAGTCCCTATGACCCCTATCACTGCTCCAGTTCCAACACAATCTCAATAGGAACCCACTCCTGTTGCAAAAGCATCCAGACAGGGGGGGAAATCCAAGAGGAAAGAACCTAAGGACAAGACTCCCCAAGCTCCTCCATCCCCCAAAGCTCCAAAGTCATCACCTCCATGTGCTCTGTTTAAATTTGTTGGGCATGCCGCCGATAACTGTCTTGGGAGGCTCGATGGTCCTTTGTTCGAGGGGAGGATTGTTGGGTATACGACCAAAGTCCCACATTGACTAGAAGTGGGGAGGATCATGGGTATATAAGGATGGACAAATAACTCCATTGGTATGAGGCCTTTTGGGGTAAGTCCAAAAGCAAATCCATGAGGGCTTAGGCCCAAAGTGGACAATATCATATCATTGTGGAGATATGTGGTGTCCAGAGTTCTTACATCAGGTCCATCCAAGAAACTCAAAATGTTATGCACAAACCACCCTTATGCCTTGTGTGATCATCATGGTCACTATTCCCATTATTTCCCTCGTCTCAACGAATTTCGCGATTGCTTGGAGGCAATTCACAAATACGAGACCACTCGTAGTGAATCACCTTCTCCTCTACCCATGGATTCTGGTACCACTAGTACACCAGAACAAGGGGACTTTGGTCCCACCATGGTGATCCCTCCCCCCGATGTCAAGATGCCAGACTCCACGAGCCATATCCTTTACCTGTCGTCATCCTTGAGTTCCTCGCAGAAAAACCTTTCTGAGATTCATATGCACGCTTCTATCGAACAGTCTTCGTTGTAAATCCAAGTCTCAACATTGGTTGATCTTCCATCTACTAGCTTGTCATCTACCATTCCAGATGATGCGTATGTGAACCTTCTTTCTCAGGATGATGCACCGGGTACAACCGCTGCATCATGTAGTCAGTCTTCCTCTCATCTGTCCATCTTCCATTCTGATGAGGACATCATGGAAGCCATGTCTACCGCTAATTACCCTTGCACTTAGGCAAAGGGTCATATCTTTTGGAGGATTCTAAAGGCCATATCCTTCCTAATTCTCCCAATACACTCTACATCAAGAAACTTCACTCATAGCATATCCCTTTGATTTTCATGTCTTTATTTCTGTCATAAAGTTAGGTAGGTTGTATCATCTCATCTGTTGTCTTTTGCACCTTTCAGATGGATCCATCATCCACACCGTGTATCAGTTATGTCGATGGTGAGAATTGTTTCTCCAGGAATCTAGCCTTAGCAGGCTCAGTCATTTTTACCCCCTTGCATATGTTAGTCCTTTCAAACATGTGTGCATTGGATCTGCCACCAATAACTAGGCTGAATATGATGCAGTGATAGGTCTATTAGTCGATGCCCTTGAACATCACATCCTCCATCTTCATGTTCATTTAGATTCCTTGTTGCTTGTCATGCAATTGAACAGTGTGTATCATGTGCATAACCAAGTCCTATCTATAAAATATATATAAGTTAAGTTGTTGGTACGTGAATTTGAAACCATCACTTTCAGTCATGTTCCTAGAGCCCAAAATAACTATGTAGACACCATTGAAAATAACATTCTAGATTGGCATTTATCACATGTATACCACAGAATACAACCATAAACACAACACATGGAAAACCATCATCGTCATATAAAAAGTCATAATCATATTATGTATCACATAGAACATATAAGTGTTTGGAGCCCATAGCTCTAAATACATCAAACATGCCCATAGCATGTTCCAAAAATAAAAACCAAAGGGACCCACATGTCCCCATATCTTGTCATTGTCTAGCAGATCTCGTGCCAAAGGCTCTGCTCCACCTGCACGTAGATCACATACTTCTTGACCAGCCATCACCATGCAATGCATCATCCCTCACCACTCTAAGGGAAGACATGTACATTCATCTATGTATCGATCGTCTAACTCATGACATCCGCACTCAAAAACTCTGGTCAAGTGTACCTCACACCTATGGTGTAGATCAGTGAGTAGCGCACTAGCCTCTAGACCTTGACACGACGATGATTTTCCTCAATATACAGCCCCTGGCATTGCAGCTCATCATGCATATCCTATTGTTTTTACCTGGTCAACCCAAATCATATCATGCGTTGACCTCGGTTCAACCAGTCCCTACAACCCCTGTCACTTCTCTAGTTCCAACGCAACCTCAACATGAACCCACTCCTATTGCGAAAGCATCTAGACAGGGGGGAAAAGCCAAGAGGAAAGAACCTAATGACAAGACTCCCCAAGCTCCTCCAGCCCCCAAAGCCCCAAAGTCATCACCTCCATGTACTCCATGTAAAGTTGTTGGGCATGCCACCAATAACTATCTTGAACTTCCTCATCTCAAACCTTTGGTTCATGAAACATTCCCTTAGTCAAATATCCTTAAGGTCCAAATTACCTTATCAGGTCCATCCAAGAAACTCAGAATGTTATGCACAAACCACTCTTGTGCCTTATGCAATCACCATGGTCACTATTCCCATTATGGTCAACGAATTTCGTGATTGCTTGGAGGCACTTCGCGAATACGAGACCACTCGTAGTGGATCACCTACTCCTCTACTCGTAGATTTTGGTACCACTAGTACACCAGAACATGGGGACTTTTGTCCCACCATGATGATCGCTCCCCCCGATGTCAAGATGCCGGACTCCACGGACCATATCCTTTACTTGTTGTCATCCTTGAGTTCCTCGTATACAAACCTTTCTGAGGTTCCTGTGCATGCTTCTATCGAAATTCCTTCATTGTAAATCCAGGTCTCAACATTGGTAGATCTTCCATCTACTAGCTTGTCGTCTATCATTCCAGATGATGCGTATGTGAACCTTCTTTCTTAGGATGATGCACCGGGTACAACCACCACATCATGTAGTCAGTGTTCCTCTCATTTGTCCATCTTCCATTTTGATGAGGACAACATGGAAGCCATGTCTACCCCTGATTACCCTTGCACTTAGGCAAGGGGTCATATCTTTTGGAGGATTCTAAAGGCCATCTCCTTCCTAATTCTCCCAATGCACTCTACCTCAAGAAATTTCACTCATATCATATCCCTTTTGTTTGCGTGTCTTTATTTCTGTCATGAAGTTAGGTAGGTTGCATCATGTCATATGTTGTCTTTTGTGCCTTTCAGATGGATCCATCATCCACACTGTGTATCAGTTATGTCGATGGTGAGAGTCGCTTCTCTAGGAATCTAGCCTCGACAGGCTCAACCATTTTTACCCCCTTGCATATGTTAGTCCTTTCGAACGTGTGTGCATTGGATCTGCCACCAATAACCAAGCTGAATATGATGCAGTGATAGGTTTGTTAGTTGATTCCCTTGAACATCGCATCCTCCATCTTCATGTTTGTTTAGAGTCCTCGTTGCTTGTCATGCAATTGAATAGTGTTTATCATGTGCATAACCAAGTCCTATCTAGAAAATATATATACAATTTAAGTTGTTGGTACGTGAATTTGAAACCATCACTTTCAATCATGTTCCTAGAGCTCAAAATAACTATGTAGATACCATTGAAAATAACATTCTAGATTGGCATTTATCACATGTATACCACAGAAGACAACCATAAACACAACACATGGAAAACCATAATTGTCATATAAAAATGCATAATCACATTATGTATCACATAGAACATATAAATGTTTGGAGCCCATAGCTCTAAATACATCATAAATTCCCATAGCATGTTCCAAAAATCAAAACCAAAGGGACCACATGTCCCCATATCCAGTCACTGTCTAGCGGATCTCGCGCCAAAGGCTCTGCTCCACCTGCACGTAGATCATGTACTTCCTAACCATCCATCGCCATGCGACACATGATCCCCCGCCACTCTAAAGGAAGGAATGTACACTCATCTATGTATCTATCATCTAACTCATGACATATGCATTAAGAAACTCCATTCAAGGGTACCTCACACCTACGGTGTGGATCAATGAGTAGCGCACTAGCCTCTGGACCCTGACGTGATGATGATGTTCCTCGATCTACAACCCTTGGCGTTTCGACTTGTCCTAAATATCCTTCTGTTTTTACCAGTGTTATGTCTTCATACCACATATTTTACACTAAGTACCATATACATGTGATAAAAATATGAAATGTGCCATAAACATAGCAACTTAACACGTATCGTCTGGTCCCCATGCTCCCCCAGGTGGAAGTGGTAGGTTAGGATAACCCTGATAGTTCATCCCACTATAAGGATAATCGTCAATGTAAAGGGGCATCTAATCCTAGTGTGAGAAAAAATTGGGTTGGAACACTCGTCCAACTCCCCATCCTCCTCCTCTCCACAGTAGCTAGCCCCAACAGCACATATTGGGCTCCTGAGGGCCCTTAACTCGGATTTGTACATGAGCATAGATGGTGGGTATCTTCTCAAAGAAGAATGCACACAGCACTGTACCAAATGCACAGTCGTGTTTCACCTACCTCCTACATAGACTTAGTTTTCATTTCACCAATGACAGCATCATCTAGGCCCACCCATAGTAGATCCCATCCAAAACACTCTCAACTAGCATCATCTACCCACCAGCAATGTGGTGGAACACATGGCTGCCCAAAACCCATAACACTACTGCGGTGACAACCTATGTCTCTTTATTATCTATATCACTGATCAGGATATTCGTTCCCTTCAGATGCACACCCTGTGGACAATGGCACTCCACAAACTCTATCATTTTCCTCCCACAAGGAAACACTGGATATATATCCCCCACTACCCATGGGGGAGAGAGTCCAGTCAAGAAATAAATATCTTGTAATGTGAGCTCAATCTTGTGCCCATGCACTACAAATACCTCCTGGTCTGGATCCCAATAGCTTACAATCCTCGATAGCAAGGGCCCACCTGCCCTCATTAATGGGTTCTCTACCAACTTGAGAACCCCGTAGCGAGCTAACGCCCCTCGAACACCCTGATCCCTCTGAATATCGAATCAAAGGGTAGCCAAATCTCAATCATGCTAGTTTATTGTCAACTCTGCCATACCTACAAAACACCACATTTCTTGTCAATTCAGAGATGAAAACATTAGCTTCGATTGATCAACCTGCAACCCCCACCATGCCAACATACCACCCCTCTTTTTAGCTACAAATCGCAGTTTTCTGCCCAGAAACTACAAGCTCACAGGAATTTCCCTCTTTCCTATGAGTCAAATCACAGTTCTGGGCCCAAAAAGTGTGACTCAGCTGAGAAGAGGAATAGGGGTTTCCCAGGGAGCTACAGGCTCCCAAAAATCAAGAAATAAACCACTAAAATTGAAGAGATGAGTAAGACCACCTACCTAAAAGTCGCAAATCTTGATTATGACGGTCAGTTTGTCTGCTATGATCTCCACAAGATTTAGGGCCTCTTCCTCCTCTCCAAATTCACTACAGCTCACTTAGCAAATGAATTCAAATTGGAGGGAAAATGTCCTTTTATAGAAAAACATAGTTTTTTCTATCACCCATTGTGACCAAACCGTAGCTTGGCTTGATAATCCATTAGCCTCGTTGGAAAGCTCTAATCAAGTATTATAATGGATCTTTCTCATTTTTTGATGATTTAACACTTCGCCCGGAAGCCATTTTTCCAAGAAGGATCCCTTCATCGCCTTTCAAAATCGAATTTCTTCATATACAATGATTGTACCTTAGGGACCACCTTCCCTTAATTCTTGTCATCTCACGTGTCAATTTTCGTCGTGAGTAACCATCATTCACTCATGTTTTCATGGTCCCCACCGAACCTATTTTGTGTGGGAGTGTCATCAAGTCACCCTTGTTCAGAGCATCTCCAATGAGTCACCTTTGCATCCATGGAATCTGTTTCACATCCCATTATATCATGTCATAGTATTCCATCATCTTTGCATCATATTCATCCTATGTTTCCCATTTTGGCCTTCAGTCATATTGTCCACCACCCCCCCACCCGGAGTCGATTCAGTCACTTCCAGGTCAACCATGCACTTTATGCTCTGAAAATGGAACTCGTCAATTTATCCCTCTGTGCCATTTTTCCCATTATCCTTGGTGTCAGTCCATCAGTCACATTACTATTTTCCTTTGTTCCTTAGTTGAAGATCATCATTGCCTCACCTATGGAGGTCCCTATTATGTCGACATCAACAACTCTATTCCAGAAGATTGGCCTAGAGGGAAGTGTATCTTGGTTCCAATTTCCACTCTTGTTCAGAGCCTCAGATAAAGTAAATGGATTCATCATTTCCATTTGACTTGACTGTTTGGTGTTCACGATTCATACACTTGATGGTCTAGTGATGCAGCAGATTGTACTAGTGATTCCTAGGTGTGTGTAAGATGTTTTAGACCTCATGAGGGGGTGACCCTTCAGGTATGCCCCCACATGACCAGATGACTTCATATTATACTACAGCCTCATATGTAGTTCCACAGATTTGATGGGTTCAGTTCTTGTCGATTGCGGTGTTCATAGCATGCTCCTTCAAATGATCCATTCAATTTCGCAGAGCCCTTCCCTGTTCAGTAGGGCTTCTTCAATTGTTCTACCCTCCTTCCCACCCAGTTTTTAAGGGAAGGGCTATTATATCTCATGTACTCAGACGTTATTGTATCCAATCCTGGCTCATGTTTTTTCTAGATACATTATATATGGGACACATTGTATTATTTTCTCGCTTAGTTACGCTAACGTGTCATGTACCTTTAAGCATGTACTTCGTTCTCAATTTTATTCTTCTATGCACATCATTATTATTGTACTAAGTTATCTCAGCTGGTATAGGTATGCCTCCCCTACCTCACTGAGATCCAGTACCACAACATAAAAGGATACTTGCATTGGTCTCGCCCCCTCTGTCCCTATTCTCTTTTGCTTCAGCTCCATTGGTCTCTCTCTCTCTCTTTGACTCCACTTCGTAGTCCAGTGATTGTGTCCTTATAACGTACTTCGGTCATATGTTTTGCTCCTAACACTCGTACGTTGGGGGGCAATCTAACATCACAAAAATTTGATCATTTAGCCATAATTTATTAGATGGATCAAGGTACACCATGTAAGGCCAATTTTACCATAGTAAAATTGTTTTCAATATGAGAAATTACTTAATAAACCACATTTGTTAAGCAATTTACAATTAAACCCATGAAGAATAATTAAATAAATCGCTATTTATCTAATTATCTTCTAGGAATAGGGTGAGTAGGAGAAAAAAAGCGGGGAGCGGAACAGTGAAGAGCGATCAGTATCCATAGCAAACAGGGGTAGTCAGAGGGATCTATGAAGGGTGGTAGAGGAGGGGGCTCCACTTCCTCCTACAAGGAGGTCATGGCTAGCAGAGGCAAGAAGCCTCTAGAAAATGTGGGGAAATAGGGGTGGAAGAAAAAAAAGCACAGAAGAGGGAATAGAAGAACCCATAGAAAAGGGTCAATATAGCACAAATGACATAGAGGTAGAAGGCAAAAAACAGGAAACTAAAGACAAGAAAAGAAAGGGACCCTGCAAACCCAAAACAGACACAACTCCCAGGGTTATTTTAAATAATCTAGAGCTACAAGCGCACAGGGAGCACATGGGGACATATGCCGTCATTTGCAAGTTCATGGGACTATGGCCCACTGAAAAAGCTTTACAGTTGTGGATTAAATACTACTAGAAACCTAAAGGGATCATAGATCTCCATCTCGGGTCAAAGGGTTTCTTTATGGTGGTGTTCACTAATATTGAAGACAAGGACATAATATTTGAAGGAGGGCCTTACTTCTATGCTGTTGTGGGGCTCTATATGAGACCTTGGATGATGAACTTTGTTCCAAAGAAGGAAACTTTTACTTCAGTTTCGATCTGGGTAAGGCTCTACTCTCTACCTCTAGATTATTGGAAAAATGAATCATTAGCAACCATAGGCAATAAATTAGGTTGCTATGTTAAAGCCTCTGAAGCCACTAGAAGGGGAAAATATACTTCCTTTGCTAGAATATGCGTAGACATGGATCTATCAGGAGCTCTGCCAGTGGAGATAGTCTTGGAAGTTTTTGATGAAGAATGGGTGCAAACAGTAGATTACGAGCGCATTCCATTCAGATGTCGCAAATGCCATGAACATGGACATCTTTTCAAAGACAGCCCGCTCAACAAAGAAATAAACAAAAGAGGAATCAACACAATGAAAGAATCAGATAGCTTCCAGAAAGTGGTTAACCGAAGCAAAGGAAGTAAAATAGGACCAAAAAATCAGCAAAGTGAAGGTCAACAGTTCAGGGAGAACAGTTTTCAGGTACTTCAAGAAGAGGAAAAGATAACTATAGAAGATCAAACAATGGAAGGGAGTTCTGTAGAAAAGGAGAAGGAAAGAAACCTGGAAAAAACACAAAATAATGAGTACCAAAAAGAAGCCACTATGAGCGATGCTGAACAAGAAATGGATCAGGAAATGACCCAGAACAATATGGACCCAGAGGACCATGAACTACTAGAAATTCTTGATAAGGAAAACCTAGACCTAGAAGGATTCTTGAGGCAGGGTACTATAGGGGGGGTGGATTCGCTACCTCAAGAATAACTTAGCAGAATACAATAGTTGTTTCTATGGAAAATGCAAGCTAGGAAGTTAGAGAGAGGGAACAACATAGATAAGTAGGACAACCGAAGGGTGAAAATGATGAAAGCTACGCTGGGACTAGCTACTCAAAACCCAGGCAAGAAAAGAGGGAGGAAAAGACAGAATGAACTCTTGATGGAGTGTGGAAAGCTAATGATTGATTTAGGGAAGATGAAAGAACTAGCCAACTACTCCTTTACGAATATTTTATAATGAAGTTGGCATCTTGGAATATTAGAGGTCTAGGGAGTAAGAGAAAGCAGAGAATGCTTAGTAACAGAATGAAACAAGAAACGTTGGATATAATGTTCATCCAAGAAATGAAATGTTCCATTCAAAAGGTAAGACAAATCCACAGTAAATGGCTCAGCGGCTATGAATTCCTAGAAGTAAAAGCAGAAAATACAGCAGGGGGCATCCTCACTTTATGGAATCCCCACAAAATTGTCATTCTGGAAACGGAGGCTTCTAGAAATTACTTATCGGTTGTTATTCAACCGGTAGGAGAAAGGGACACCTTTCTAGTCACAAGTGTTTATGGTCCTCAGAGACTAGATGACAAACTTAAGTTTTTGGATACCCTGGTGGATCTTAGGAATAGACATGCAGACATACCTTGGACCATGGGAGGGGATTTCAACATGATTAAATCCCTTTCAGATAAAAAAGGAGGGACAATATCTCTAAGCAAAGACTCCATGGCTTTCCAAACCTTTTCTGATAACATAAATATGGTTGATACTAATTGTAATACTGGCATCTTTACTTGGAATAATAGGAGGGGAGGAGAGGCCCTTGTTGCCTCAAAACTAGACAAATTATTCATCTTTGAAAATCTTATGCTGAATGGTAAAGAGGTAACAGTGAGAGTTCTTCCCTTTGCAGGCTCAGACCATTGGCCAATTCAATTGGAAATCAAGGGTATAGGCACTCCTAGAAACAAACCTTTCAGATTTGAAAATATCTAACTGTCACACCAAGACTTCATAAACAATATTGAGAAATGGTGGACAGAGGACTTGCAGATTCAGGGGACCAGTATGTATCTTCTTCACAAAATACTAAAGCACATCAAATTCTGACTTAAGGAATGGAACAAAAAGGATTTCGGTAATATTTTTGAAGAAAAGAGAGTAGTTGAAAACAAAATGTTGGTTCTAAACCAAGCTCTAATCAAGGAAGGCTTTGATAAAGACATCAGCAAGCAAGCGGATAAACATTATCAAGAATGGGAAAATCTATGTAAACAAGAGGAAATATTTTGGAGACAAAAGTCTAGAGTTCAATGGCTAAAATAAGGAGAGTGCAACACTAAGTTTTTCCATAGAACCACCATGGCCAATAGAGCTCACAACATCATCTCTTCAATCAAGAATGAAGTAGGAGAACTGCAGATCTCCCATAAAGCTATAGAAGCTGTTGTAGTCCACCACTTTCAAGGTATAGCATAGGAGAACAATTCAGATAGAGAGCAATCCATCAGGGAAATAACTACTAATGTACCGAAACTGGTATCCAGAAAGGAAAACTTCAACCTTAATAGACCAGTAACGGAAGGGGAGCTAAGTGATGTCCTCAAAT
>APFE031029431.1:42552-58696 GCA_000404065.3 Pinus taeda
TTTATATATAGTGGATTAATATTTTAAATAAATAAATGAATTATTTTATTAGATTAACCTTTGATTTGTTTTATTTCTCACCTCGTTAACCTAGCTCCTTAAATATAATAGTATTTTAATATTAAATTAGTCAGAGGAAGTTTCACTGGGGTTCTTGAGTGGAAAAGTAGCCGTTAGATTTTTTAGCCGTTTGAGTCTCTTCTTGGACTATTTAACACAATGAAATGGATCTGTATCTTCAACTTGTCCTGACGATGAAACACACTAGTTGGTTCGAAATGCGTCGACAAAAGTATCTTATGTGTTGAATTTCCATAGATCACTTGCTTTCATTTGTTACAGCTTTATTTGTTCTCCAAATATCATTACTTCTTTTATCCAAAGAAAATTTCAATCGACGAGATGGAAGTCAGCCCCACATACCAGATGGGGCTCCTAAACCAAACAGAGTAGAGTCTAATTAGGATTCTACACTGGGGAGATCCCCTTGCTATTAGTGATACATTCCAGCTCGTCATCAAATCTGTAGCCATGAGTACAAGCAGAAGCCATTGTGCATGAACCAAAGCATGGATCAAGGGGGAAATATTAAAGATAGAGAAGATTGAACATGTCCAAAGAGTAGATGGATAAGCTTGAATTAAATCCATATCGATAGTACTAAACAAGAAAGGTCGAACATCATGCATGTTATGAAAAATAATTCTACTTTCTCTCAACATCAGTACCAAGGGTACATTACTAACCATGGAGATATTTGGATACCTCCACATTAAAGGAACCCTTAAGTGAATAGGGGCTTCCTTTATTACCCATGTTGTTGGCTACATGCAATGGAGTTAACAAGCGTTTTCATGTGTCCCAATGGAGTTGAAGATAGTCATGATCAACACCTTCATGTTGCATTACTCCAACAAGCACCCAACCTAAAAATTAATTTTAGGATGTTAATCCATAAAACTTTGTTGAATTTGCTAAAAAAATATTCTCCTAAAACCATAATTCACTTCTTTATAGTTGTTCTTAAATTAAAAATTAACTATATATTAAATAAATTTGATATCTTTGACCATCACTTCTATATGATTGACACCATTATACTTATCTCTTACTTTATTTGTGATTTCACTTTGATTTATAGAAGTATGCATACCCTACTCTATTATCATTATAGCCTATTAATATGTCTTTAATCCTTAAACTCACTTAAATTATAAGTGTAGGCTAATTTATAGACAAAATAGACATTTTCACGGAAATCTGAAAAACAATTTCAAGAAAGAATATATTTTTTTGCTATTTAAAATGCATTTTTAAATGCATAAATGGATTTGACACCTCTAAAAAACCCGTACACACTCGAATTCTATAGATTAAACAACTTAAAATCAAGTTTTTAAAAATCCTAGTTGGATTTTCATTAAAATTAACCAGAAAAATTTTCAGATCTCAGACTTTTGTGATCCATATCAATAACCAGTATGTCTTCTGGATTAATCACATTTTATAGAATGGGTTAACGTTTCGAACCAACTAATGTGGTTCATCCTTAGGACAAATGGTGAGAAAAGTAGTCTTAACAAAAGTTTAAATAGTAGAGAAACATCCGAGTCTTGAAATAGCCGTTAGGAACTAGCCATTGAAAACTAGTTGTTAGGCTAACAACTAGTTTTTACCGGCTACTAACAACTATTTCAAGACCCGAATGCTTCTCTGCTATTTAAACTTTTGTTAAGACTATTTTTCTCACCATTTGTCCTGAGGATGAACCACATTAGTTGGTTCGAAACGTCGACCCATTCTATAACATGTGATTAATCTGGATGACATAATGATTAAGAAAAAATGTCATGAAAAAAGATCATTTGAGAGGGATTAATAATTATATTCATAATTATAATAATAATAATACCCATTTTTAAGGTCACAGCCAAGCCAGACACCAAATTGGTGTATGAGACCCCCTTTTTTGTGGGACAAGGGACCCACCTCCATGCAGCGATTTGACTGCTAAGTCTACGAAGGCATACATACTCTACCCCCCTCTAGTTTTGAACCTGTGACCTCTTAGGAGGAAACAAATGCTCTTAACCATTAGGCCCACTCAAGCTGTATATTAATCAAACATTTTGATTAGAACAGGTTACATAAAAATACAAAAATAAATTAAATAAAAAACATAACAAAAATAAAATTAAGTTAAAAACATAGATTTAATACATACATTTATAATCATAATTAATAATTATAATTAAAGAGTCTCGATCCATCTTAATTTGGGATATATCTAGTATTAAGAGGGATCAAATCTTTTGAGATGCAAAATAATATTATTTTCTCTCAACATAAACACCAGATATACATAACTTGCCATGAAGAGAGTTGGAGGTTTTTTAATAGTTAAACTCATTTAAATTATATTAATTTTGTCATTGTATTATATGAATAGACGGGTTTATTTAAAAAATAGAGTTTCCAGAATTTTAATTTAATTATCAATAAATAATAGGGGGATAGTAGGGTATTAACTTCAAAGTAGTCTTTAAATGCAATTTTTTAGAGTTTCGGGCAAATTTATGGCTAGAATTCCGTAAAAAACATTATGGTCAAATCTTGATGTGTGTTGTTTAAACTAGTTTTTTTACTGCATATGTGGATTCCATAACTCAACACACTCAAAAACCCTCAAGACACTTCCATTGTGAAGAGTTCACCTATCAAACTTGTGATTTCAATGAATCCCTACTTAATTCTACCCAAATTAGATTGGAATTCTAGATAAATTAGATCAGAAAATAAACAAGAAACCCACTTAAAGACTACTAGATTAACCTCTATGGAATTTTTTGATTTTTTTTAAGTAGTAGTCACCAAAAGAAAGTTAGGATGTTATGAAACTAGCTCAAGAAAAGATAGAAAAGATAGATCAATGCCTTAGAATTCAGCCTCTTCGAGGGGGAAACCTCCTTTACATTACATAAATGAACAATTCTTCGATGATTCAAATGACCAAAACCTCCTTTCTTATATAGGAGTCTAAGGAGTCACAATATAACCCAGCCGACCTAACAATAATAATATAAAGCCACAAAAATAACAATAGAGAGAATCTATGGGGCATAGTAATAACAATATGGGGATAATAGGGGCACAACGATATTAATAAGGGGTACAACTACAATAGTAATGGGGTAATCACTAGTATTATAGGGATCCAACATGCCCCTCTCCTTCAAAAAAGTGTTGTCCTCAATGATAGCAGTTCTGGATGCTTCTGTATAAAATTCTCATCCTCCCATGTGGAATCTTCAGTGGATAAGTTATTCCACTTGATAAGATACTCCAAAATTGATCGATTCGTAGTTGTTGAGTTCTTGTTTCTATGACTGCTTCTGGTTCCAATATAATTTTTCCTTCCTCGTCAAGTTCTAAAAATATTGTTTGAACTGCGAGCTTGTCACATATAACCTCCTTTAAACATGAAACATGGAAAACTGGGTGCAATCGAGAAGCTGCAGGAAGCTCCAATTTGTATGCCATAGTACCAATCTTTTACAACACCTTGTACGGACCATAATACTTTGGTGATAATTTATTATCCTTCTTAGCTTGCTTGACGGACATTTGCTTATATGGTTGTAGTCGCAGGAATACCCAATCACCTACATCAAAACTTCTTTTGTTGCGATGTTGATCTACCTGTTGTTTCATTCTATTATGTGCCAACACAAGATTATCCTTTAAGAGTTGGAGGACTTGTTGTTGATGTTCAATGTGATGTTCCACTTCTTGAACCTTAGAATTTTCTCTTAAATATGATGTGATGGATGGTGGTTGATATCCGTAAAGTGTCATAAATGGGGTCATTTTTGTTGCTATATGGAAGGACGTGTTATACCATCATTCAGCCAGAGGCAACCATTTGACCCATTGTGCCTGTTTATCAAATACAAAGCAACGAAGATATCCTTCCAAACATTTGTTTACTATCTTAGTTTTCCCATCAGATTAGGATGATAAGATGAGCTACTTCTATCCTTCCTTCCTTGTAGAATCCATGGATCACAGTGGTAAAATTCACTACAATTATGGCACAACCCTTGTACAAGCATTCTTCTATCAATGCCTTTGCTTCATCCACTTTGTGTTCTTTGCAGAGAGAATGCATCAGCAAGTTAATCTCCATTGGGGATGGAATGCATCCCTTCTGCAGCATCTCACTAACGATTTGGCAGGCTTCTACCAATTTACCTTCTCTTCAGAGGCCATGCATGACTGCACTGTATGTGATGCTATTTGGTGTCCACCAATCATTGTCACTTTCGTCAAGAAGTCATTTTGCTTCCAATGAATTGCCAATCTTGCACAGTCTAGTCAAAAGAGTTGTGTAGGTCACAGTATTAGGCTTGTAACCCTTTCGGACCATACTGCGAAGCAGCTTTCTTGCCTCATCAACTCTTCCTATTCTGCAAAAACCATTGATTACTGTGTTGTATGTAACTACATCAGGTATACAACCCTTAGAAAACATCTCATTCACATTGCATTTAACCTAATCCATCTTCCCAATCCCGCAAAATGCATTGATCACCACACTATCTAACTACGTCAATGTTAAAGCCTTTGTCTTCCATCTCCCTGAGGAAGTCTAATGTTTCTTACCCATAACCATGCTTTGCAAGCACATGAACCAAAATGGAATAAGTGGTCTGATCTGGAACCAATGCATTCTGCTCCATTTTCTTCAGCATATCTCTTACTTCATCGATCCTCCTATGGTTGCAGAGAAAACTGAGTATTGTACTATAAGTTATCATGTCAGGAGGGCAACCCTGAAAAGGAATTTCTCGCATTAGCTGCAGTGCTTCGTCCAATCGATGCACTTGACAGAGCCCCTTGACAAGAATGTTAAATGTGATGATCTGGGGAGGGATTCCCATCTGTTGCATTTGATTAAAACATCTCAGAGCCTTATCTAAATGGTTTGACATCACAAGCACGTGGATAATTGTGTTGTAGGTCGAGAGATTAGGCTTGCAACCATATATCTGCATCAGTTTCAACACCCTCATGGCATCCTGCAATTTGTCTGCACGGTTGTAGTGGTTCCTAAATTTACCTTTCCCTTAGACTTGGGTAAACCTGTGATAAAATCCATTGAAACCTCTTCCCAACGTTGGCTTGGAATGGATAAAGGTTGTAAATCAATTTCTCCTTTGACCATAAATCAATTTCTTTATAGTGGTTCCTAAAGTAAAAATAAACTATATTTTTAATAAAAATTGATGTCTTTGACCATCACTTCTATATATCATTGAGTCCATTATCTTTATCTCATTTCACTTTGATTTATAAAAGTATACATACCTTACTCTCTTATCATTATAATGTTTTAGAAAAACATGTCTTTAATTCTTAAATTCATTCAAATTATACTAACTTTACAATTTTATTATATAAATAGTTGTGTCAAATTTTAATTTAATTATCAATAAATAATAGGGGAATAGTAGGGTATTAAATTCTATGGAATATCTCATTTTTTTTAAACTAGTCACACATAGATGGTTGGGATTTATCTCAAACGTAGTTATTCCCTTTTTACTTTTCATTTTAATTTTAAAAAAATTAGAAAAAAAAATAATATAAAATATATATCTAGGAAATCTTAGTCATGAGAATGGCGATGGAGGCGATTGGAGGCAGCAGGAATCGACCTGGGGTCACCTAGGATGCCAGCCTAGGTAGCTACAGTACTGGATCTAGGTAGTTTATGGCAGAAAGTGGTAGCCACGGTACGGGGTAGATAGTTGGCGGACGTTACGAGGCGGGCTGGTCACAAAAGAGTCACGGTTTGGAAGGCGTTTTGATTACCCTGGAGGTCTTCAATGAAAACGGCATGCTTTAACCTAAACCGGAGAGGCAGCGGAGGGCTTATCTGTTAGAGGTTTTGTTAAGAGCTAATCTGAAGACTAAACGGGGAACGGCGAAGTTAAGCTATTCTACGGAAAGACAACAGCTAGTTTGGGGAACCAGTTTTTACCCGTTCCGAAGAGGCATCGACAACTACAGCTAAGCACAGTGTGGAGTGTCAGGTACCGGGGTATTTTTTACTGTTTTTTTTCACTATGGTTAAACCTTCCGATTCGGTTGACCTGGAGCCGGCACCGGAGGATTTGCTTTCATTTTGGGGGAAAGATGTAACCGCCCAAAACTTGGTCAAGTTTTTTGGCAGCTATGCGGATGCGGAGCCGGTTGCGGAGGACGCGTGGAACCCTAAGAGGAATCCCGAACAGCTAGAGGTCAAGGCAGGTGTGGGCGGGTCATGCACCAAAGGAAGGAAGGATACCTTCTCACCATTTTTTCCGGAGAAGAGCCCGCTCCAGGTTTCAGTAGGTTTCCATGGCAGCAAGTTAAAACCCCTCTCAGTTCCAGCCAGGTTATCAGGAGGGCTTGAAGACATTATAAATTACCCGACCAAGCAAGGCATCTGGAGTTCAGTTGGTGGGGGTTCGAAGACAGGGAATGTGGATATTGAAAGGGGTAACCGGCATACTGTGAGGCGCTCTCCCTTAAAACTTGCTCAAAACCCCAGCCAAAATCTAGATGGGCTTTTTTCTGAGGAAAACGAGACGATAAGGCTCGAGAAGGTGGGGAAAACCCTAATTAGTGGAAGTGAATCTGGGAATCCAGGACAGGGGGCAACCGAGAAGGTGGTGTTGGACGCCGATAGACAGTTTGTGCGGGGAGAATCAGCGCCCCAAATCCCTGTAGTGAACAGTGGGAATCCTCAGGGCAATCAAGAATGTGCAAATAATAATCTTCTGGGAGGGGCTTTAGATCGGGATCAGGACAAGTCAGAGGCTAACCGAAAGAAGGATTTCTCCCTGAAGAAGAAGACTTTCGAAGGCAATCTGGTTCTCGGCATGGATGTCCAAGTTCAGGATGCTCTGACTGTGGCGGAATGCACTCTTGTAGGACGAATCAGAGGGAGGACTCTATCTGGTAAGTCCTTAAATCAGTGGGCAGAGGCCCAATGGAAAAAATCTCTGTCGAATTCCTTCAGAGTGGCTTTGTTAGTAAAGGGATGGTTCATGGTTAGTTTCGTTAAAAAAGAAGATGATGATTGGGTTGCTGAGAGGAACTGGATTATTGGAAATCGCCTGGTCCTGTTTCAGAGATGGACACCAAATTTTGATGCTAATAGGGAGAAGGCGGATGAGTTCCCAGTATGGGTCAGAGCACCTGGTCTTCCTCCGTTCTTGTGGGTTGAATTAGTTTTTAAATCCATTGGGGACCTGTTGGGCACTTATCTTGAAGCTGATATGTCATTTCTTCATACCTTCGAAAGAACAATGGCAAGGATTCTGGTTCGATTGAATCCTAAGGAGGGATTGGCGGAGTCTATAAAACTTGAGTATGGAGAATATGTGTTTGAGCAGCCCCTGGATTATGAGCACCTTCCTTTTCGATGCTATAGGTGCCACGAATACGGGCACTTGGCAAAGGACTACCCTTTGGGTAATCGTAGAAGAAGGCCGCAGAAACCAGATGAGCAGAGGGAGAAAAAGGTGAGAAGGGAACAGGTCTTTGAGGCTAAGGAAGCACAGAAGGACGCGGCTATGGAGGAGAGGATCAGTAATAAAGAGGAGCTGGTCAGAGAAGGTGCTAATCCTATGACTAAAGAACCAAAGGCCCAAGAGACCCCAGTGAAGGACGCCAAGGAGCCGATTGCAGAAGGCCCCGACACTGTAATGGAGGATCATCTCGGTATGCCTCATGATCATTGCACGTTTTCTTATTCCCCGGATCATATTGTTAATCCTATAAACGAAGCATTTACCTCATGTAGGAATGTTGATGATTTAACTGTTGAAAAGCTTATTGATGCCATTCCCAACATAGATTTGAATTGCGAAGATGTGCCTCAATGTAACCAAAAACCGTTTCCCTCCTCTCTGAGTTGTCATTATAATCTGAGATCTCTGGACAAAAGGCAGGATAAGTCTATAGAGTCTCCTGACCCGATAGGTGGCTTAGGCCCTTCTTCATCCAAAGCCTCCAAAAGAAAGGGTAGGGGTAGGAAATCAAATTTGTCAAAAGCTCAGGTCAAAGCAAAGTTTGATGTAGCTGATGGGAAGTAAATGTCCATTACTGGGGCGCTTAGAGCAGCGAATACCCCTGACCAAGTTGTAAAATGATACTTCTGTCCTGGAATTGTAGGGGGTTAGCCAATAAACCCAAAAAACCGGCTTTAAAAGAGTTAATTACTCGTTACAATCCGGACATTCTTTTCTTACAAGAAACCCTTGGAAGGAGCCTAGAGGTGGAATCTATGCTCAGATCCTCCTCCCCAGGATGGGCATTTCATGCCATAGATGCTGTAGGCCACTCGGGGGGGTTGGCTATTGGTGTTAAAGATGGAAGGATGATGATCAACAGTCTTTGGGGCATGGACCATGCTCTTGGCATGGAGGTCACCTCCCCTGACATGGGGGTTTCTTTTTTTATACTAAATATTTATGGGCCATGTCAAGGTCGAGAGCATTTCTGGAACAACCTTCTTTCAAAAGAACTTGTAAAAGGTAGGAGTGTTATCTTGGAAGGAGACCTAAACTTCTCTATCAGGAATGCGGAAGCATGGGGTCCTTCAGCCAGGGAAGACCCGCTCTCGAATTTCTTTACAAACACTCTCCTCTCTCATAATTTGATTGATGTCAATCTAATCAAAGTCAAGCCTACATGGAGGAACAGGAGAATTAGGGAGGGAAGGGTGGCAAAGCGGTTGGACTATTTCCTAATAAGTGAAGATTTGATAAGCAACATTCCTATGTTCCGGCAGTGGGTAGGAGAAGGGGGGAACTCTGATCATTTTCCCATTCTATTGAAGTTTCAAAAGCCACCTCCTAAACCTGCTTCTCCTTTCAAATTTAATGTGGCTTGGTTGCAGGAGGAGTCTTTCAATATCCTCTTCAGGGATACTTGGAGACACCCGGGCAGTTCTCCATGAGAAAGCAAAGGAGCTCATTTCTGGGATAATTTAAAAAGACTCAAAAAAGAAACTATAGAGTGGGCCAAAGCTCGGAAGGTGTCCCAAAATGAGGAGCTTTCCCTCATAGATGCTGAACTCCAAGATCTTGAGGAGCCTGAGGCTGATGGGTATGTAAATCAGGAGTCAAAGGACAAGATCATGATGTTAGAAAAACAAAGAAGTAAGATCCTCCTCGAGAGGGAAGAGGAGTGGAGGCAAAAAAGCAGGGCTATATGGCTGAAAGCTGGTGATGAGAACACAAAGTTTTTTCACAATTATGCAAAGGGCAGGAAAAATGCAAACACCATCTGGAAGTTAAGGGATCAAAATGGAAGAGAAGCCTCCTCTTTTGAGGATCTCTCTAGAATGGGTAAAGCCCATTTCCAAAACCTTTTTACAGCTCAAGGAGGGATTACCCTAGCAGAAATTATCAGAACTGCCCAATGCTTCCCTAGATTTGTTGAAGAGGAGGAAGCTGGAAGTTTAATGGATGTCGTGACAAAGGAAGAAGTTGAGCATATTATCAAATCCATGGCAAAAGATAAAAGCCCAGTTCCAGACGGGTGGACCATTGAACTTTTCAATCATTTCTTTGATTCAATTGGTGATGAGCTAACTAAAGTTGTGGAAGAATCTAGAAGGAAGGGTGAGATGTTTCCCCCTTTCAATGCTACTTTCATAGCCCTCATTCCAAAAAAGGAGGACCCCGACTCCTTTGAGGACTTTAGACCAATCTCCCTCTGCAACTGTGTCTACAAAATCATAGCAAAAATTATAGCTGTGCGTTTGAAACCAATTTTGTCAATCAACATCTCAAGTGAACAATTTGGCTTTTTGGATGGAAGGCAGATTCATGAAGCCATAGGGGTAGCACAGGAGACGATCCATAGTATTTCAGGCAGACAATCAAGAAAGGGGCTGTGATCAAAATTGATCTATCGAAAGCATATGATAGAATCTGTTGGATTTATCTCCGGATGCTGCTAACCCACCTTGGCTTCAAGTTGGAGTTCATCAATTGGATAATGGGATGTGTCACCAGTGTAAGTTTTGCAGTTCTAATAAATGGGGCAGCGTCTCCTTTCTTCAAAGGTCAAAGGGGACTGAGACAGGGATGCCCCCTTTCTCCTTTGCTTTTCCTCCTAGTGGCAGAGGGTCTTAGCAGGCTGATTATGGAAGCAAAAAGAACAGGTTTGATTAAAGGTTTGGAAGTAGCTGTAAATCTGTTCATTTCACATCTCCTTTTTGTAGACGATATTTTGTTGTTTACTAATGGAAGTCTGAGTGAAGTGAAGGAACTAAAGATCATCTTGGATCTGTTCATGAAAGCCACAGGAATGCAAATCAACTTCAGAAAATCCCATTTTATTATGGAAGGTTTCAGCAGGAATGAATGCTCCCAGATCATTGCTATTTTACCTTTTGAAATTTACAACATGGATTCTCCTTTCAAATATTTGGGATTCTGGCTTAAACCAAATTCCTATAAAAAGCAAGACTGGAACTGGCTGGTGGCTAAAATTGAAGCTAAGATAGCCCATTGGAGCTTCAAGTGGCTGTCTAGAGCTGGAAGGTTGACATTGGTAAATTCAGTGTTGCAGGCCATGCCAGTTTTCTGGGCAGCCTTGACCTGGATACCAAAAGGCATTCTTCATAAGATAAAGAGAATCTATTGCAGGTTTCTTTGGTCAGGGGCAAAGGAAGACTCGGTTCTTCCTTGGGTTGCATGGGACAAGATTGCCAGACCAAAAGAATGGGGTGGCTAGGGTATAAAGAATCTTAATGACTTTAGCATCTCATTGGCAGCCAAATCTGGGTGGAGGATCATATCATCGGAGAACCTTTGGACAAGAGTAGTAAAACGCAAGTATATTGATCCAATGCCTCTGGACAATTGGATCCGGGACCCAAACAAAAAACGGAGGAATATCTCAGTAATATGGAAAGCTCCCACTGAAGCTTTTAAAGTCATAGAACAAGGGTTGTCCTGGCAGGTGGGCAGTGGTGAAAATGTTAAAATAGGCAGGGACCCTTGGGTGGGATGCAATGAGCGTTATGCTTTATCCCCGGGCCTCATTAGACATCTGGATTCAAAAGGTATTCTTCATCTGCACCAGATAGAGAAAATTGGTCATTCCTCCATATGGGGGCAAGCTTGGAAAACTGGTGAAGACCTCGATCTAGACCCTGTATCGTGGGATGAGTGGCAAATTTTTACTCAGGAACTGTCAAGATCCAATGTAAGGATAAAAGATAGACCTGATCAGCTGGTATGGGCCCATGCTGACTCAGGCTCTTATGTCCCAAAAGTAGGGTATATTTTTTTAATGACAAAGAAAGGCTGGGAAAAACCTGCTTGGTGGGCAAAACCCCTGTGGAAGCTAAAATGCCCAAAGAAATCCAGATTATTTTTTTGGTGTGTACTGAAGGAGAAGGCCCCAACTTGGGATATTTTACAAGCTAGATTCATGCAAGGTCCTGGCAGATGTCCGCTATGCAAAAACGATTCTAAGTCCATCCTCCACCTGTTTCTGAATTGCCCCTTCACTAAAAAGGTGTGGAAAGAGCTGCAGGGCTTATTAAGGAAGCATTTTAGATGGGAAGGGGCTTCCATGATGGCAGCTTGGGAGCTATGGTGGAATCAGAACTCGGGGGGGAATTTGAGGAACCTCCCTCCCATCATCTCCTGGGGCGTTTGGATAGCCAGGAACAAATCCATTTTTCAAGATTCATCACTCTCAGCTGAAACCATAGCCATTCAAAGCTCAGCCATTTTTTTAAGTATTCCTGAGCCGGAGGAACCAAGCAAAAAGTTTCAAAACAGGGAAGAACAAATAAGACCAAATATTCCATGGACCTACTTCGATGGGGCCTCAGAAAATAACTCAGCAGGGGCAGGCTTAGTCATTCATTTAAATGATTCTCACTCTCTCTCGGCTTCGGTGGGCATTGGTACTGGTTCAAACAAATTCGCTGAATTGTCAGCCCTCAAGTTACTCCTCTGTTCGCTTATTCACAGACACATCTTCGCAATCCAGATCTTTGGGGACTCTTTAAATGTGATTAAATGGGTTAACGGAAACAGTAGATGTCAAAACTATATGCTGAGACCTCTTCTTGAAGAAATTATGCTTTTAAAACAGTCTTTTAATGTCTTTTCCATTGATCACATATACAAGAGCCGGAATGAAGACGCGGATAAAATATCTAAATATGCTCTGCAGCAGGCTATGGGCATTTGGAAAGTGATTGAGAAGCATCATGATCAGCTACAGGAGTCGTTCTAGCCTCCTTATGTCTAATTTTTGCTTGCTGTTTCTGTCTTTATCGGTCTTGTTTTTGGTCACGGAAGTATGTTCCTTGTGCATATAATCTCTGATATGTTCTGCTGAGACAGCTTTTTACTTCACGGCCCAAGTGTTTCGGGTGTTATTACTTGTAAGCAGTGGGTTGTTTTTCCTTCATGGAGGCCCACGGTATTATACAGTCGGGATAGTGTATGGCGTGGCTGTTACAGGCAGAGAATCTGCTGTGGATTTTTGGCTTTTGTAAAAAGAACAGAATTGCTCCCTCCTTCAGGGGATATGGCTTTTTGGTTTGTCTTCGGACAGTTTCAGAGAAGAGACAATTTTCTCTGGGTCAACTGAGGGGTTTCTCCTCACTGCAACTGAATGCGTTAGCATCTGCTTGTAACTTTTTATCTATTTATATATAAAAAGTTCGTTTTTTTTCTCCGGAAAAAATAAAATATATATCTAAATTGTTTTGACTATGAAAATATAGTTATTCCCTTTTTACTTTTCATTTTAATTAAAAAAAAAAAAAAAATAGAAAAATAAAATATATAAAAAATGTTTTGCCTATGAAATGAGATAACTTTTTGGAATAAAATGTATTTATGGGTTAAATCTCCATAAATGGTATATATATTAATTCATATATTAAGTCTCTAGCACAATATGGTAGAGATTTTGTAATGTAATGCCATATTTAACATGTTGACTTAGTCAAATTACATTAAAATAAAAACTAAATTAAAATAAAAATAAAAATAAATGATGATGATCATGATGATGATGTTAACATCAACTAAGATTAGTCTATCAGATTGTAAGAGATTAATTGAAACTCTTTAATATTTTATTTCTATGATAAAAAAGAAGGGAAAGAAACACTCCTAGAATCTTACAGTTTTGTTGACTTAACAAGTTAAGAAGGCTGGCAGTGTGGCAAATGTTTTGTAAATGAGAACAAAATTGAGTAAGAGCTGGGAAATCCAACATAAAAAAAAATTCATCGCCAACCCTCTTAGTATCGCAAAGGTGGCATATTATTTCATCCCAATATGTTTTGGGAGTAGACCAACCTTCGGTTTCACTTCAAAACTCATGAGGATTAGTTATTACATTTGTAATATTCATTTTCTATTAGAAAAATAGAAAGAGAGAGAAAAATTACACACAACACAAATCACTCTCATATTTTTATTGATCACAAAGGTTACATAAATATAAGATAGATCACTAAGGTTACATATATATATATATATCTATCCTATATATATCTATATATATATATATAATATATATATATATATATATATTATATATAATATATATATATATATATATATATATAGGATAGATCACTAACGTTACATATATATATATATGATACAAATTACTAACTTGGACTAATCTAGATCCTAAGAAAGTGGATCTATGACTGGGACATGACACAGAAACAAATCATACACATGGGAAACAACTACATCTAGAATAACACCTCGGAATAATCAATGACAACTTGTAATAAACATGGAACATGTGACATGGAAGCATTACTTCCAACATTTTCCTCTTACCCCAGGTCAATACAAAAATATAATTTTGGTTGCAAGAGTGGGTTTGATTACCTCCTTATAATACCTTAGCTTCCTCTTTCCCTCTAGCTCATTAGTATCCCACAACTTATCCTTAAATTGGAGGTAATAGTATTTTTGTCAGGCCATGAGGTAATTCCTCAAATGAATTGTGTTTCTTCACTAAGATTGCTCATGGTTATATACAAGGAGGGAGAGACTCTTGGACTTCACCTCCCAGTGTCTCTTCATTTTCTTATTCTCCATTATTTACTATTTATATTATTTACAAATGTTCACCCAATCCCAATGATTAGGTGTCAACATCCCCCCCCTTAATCTGAACAGTTGTTGGTGAGTCCAAGCATCGTTCTGAATCTTTCAAACTTTTCTCTTCCAAGTGCTTTGGTGAAGATGTCTGCAATCTACTCATTAGTGGAACAATGACGTAGATGGATTGTCTTGGCCTCAACATGATGTCGAATCAAATGGTATTTTGTATTGATGTGCTACGTTCGATCATGGAACTTTGGGTTCTTGGCCAACTTTATTATAGAGGTGTTTTCAATAATGAGTGGAGTTGAATGTACTTGTTTTACCTACAAATCTCCAAGAATTTTTCTGAGCCACACAATTTGTTTTGTTGCCTCGGCTACTAGCACATATTCTTCCTTTGTTGTGGAATCTGTTGGAACTGATTGTTTGTGTGATCTCCACAAGAGAGCTCTGTTGATTTCTGGGTATCATCAAATGTGCTCTAGCTCTGAAATTATTTGGAGGTGCTAGAACACACGAGATATCCAAGACCCAGAAATCGTTTAGTGAAATTCTACCCTGATTGTATTTTATTAAAATAATTAATATTTTTAATGGGGTTCCTAAGTGTAAACTTAGAAAAAATAAAATATTAATGAGTATTAATGAAAATATGGGTGAGAAGCTTCTAAGAGATGAGGATCAAGTCTAATTTAATCTTGGTCGTTGATTAGAGATTAGATCACAACCGCTGATTTCTCAATAGGAAAAGTATAAAGGGAGGCTTGGGGTCAATTGGAGAACACACACATGGAGAGCAGCACTTGAGCTAGATCGAAATTCTAGGGCGTGGTTTGCTGAGAATTTTGAAGTAAGCTTCTAGTGTAGAGAGGGGCATTTCAGTAGCGGTACTTTCATCCAAGGCCGAGCATACATAGTAGAGAGGAAGCACAACATCAGGGAGAGACAACACAGCTCCAAGAGGGTGACACAGAGGTTGGAGGGCTGACGCAGTTACTTAGAGGCAGTGATGGGGTTTTTGTGAGGTAGATCAGGCATCATTTCAGCAGATCGATTTCTAAGCCGGGAAGGCTCACTAGGATGGTGATGCATCTCCTAAAGGAGGTGACATAGTTCCAGCGCATATTTGGGAGCATCCATCACTGCACAGCACTGGGTAAAACGCAGTCACCTGTGGGGTTTGTTTGACATCCAGTTGTTGGATCTGCCAAAATATCTATCTCTGGATACATGTACTTATGTCGGGTTTATTCTCTGTTGGGTGAACCGGATTTGGCACCCTAGTTGTATTTAGAAATCTTCTTAATAATAAAACCTTCATATCTACTACATTGGTTTTCCCACACTGGGTTTTTCTAGGGATGTTTAGTCCAAAAATAAGTGTGTCCTTTGTGTGTGTTGGGTTGTGTTATATTCTTTCCACGACTATCTCCCCTAGTTCACTGGGGGGTTAGAGGGGGAACGTAGCCCCCCCTTTGTTGCACAGCGGGGGGGTCACAAGGGGTTTCAGGGGTGCGGGTAGCCCCCCTCTATGGGATTCAGGGCAGCGCCCTGGGGAAAAAAAAAATTGGACCCTACACTAGGTGGGCGAACCTACCTATGGTTTTATGCATGGTTTTCGTACATGGTTTTGGGTGCAATGGTTTTCGGTCCATGGTATTGGATGCTTCGGCATGTATAAATATGTATTGTAACATTGAAAGGAACATAATGAAAAATCAAGCTGGTAGTCCTAGTTTTGGGATCCAGGGGAAATCTTTGTGTATATGTGTTTTATGTGTTATTCTCTCACTATTTTTTATTTTCTATGTTTTGGTATTCGTATGCAGGTAATTTATGTATAGGGTTAAAACCTACATTTGGTATCAAAATTGTTTTGGCTTCAAGGGGACGCCTTTGTTGCTGAGGGGTTTCGCTCGGGCCTATGGTAGACCTTGTTCAGTGGGAGATCTGCGAGATCGATTCTAGTGGTGAAA
>APFE031029431.1:61818-97404 GCA_000404065.3 Pinus taeda
GGGGGGGGTGGTAGCCCCCCTATCCAAGGGGTTTGAGGAGGGTGGGCAGCCCCCCTCTACGAGGTCTGGGGAAGCACCCTGGGGAAAAAAAAATTGGACCCTATATCAAGTGGGCGGACCTACCTATGGTTTTGTGCATGGCTTTCGCACATGGTTTTGGGTGTGATGGTTTTTGGTCCATGGTATTGGATGCTTCAGCATGTATAAATATGTATTGTAATACTGAAAGGAACATAATGAAAAATCAAGCTGGTAATCCTAGTTTTGGGATCCAGGGGAAAATTTTTGTGTATATGTGTTTTATGTGTTATGCTCTCGCTATTATTTATTTTCTGTGTTTTAGAATTTGTATGCACGTAATTTCTATACGGGGTTAAAACTTAAAACCTACATTGTGGTTGTCTCATTTATTTTTCAATACTTGATTTGTATATTGGTGTAGGTTGCAGTGTATTTCCATTAATATTTTCTGAATAATTCTGAAAATAACTTGTTAAAATGAAGAACACAAATAGGTAATGAAAATTAGATTACTGCAGTAGGATTTCTAACTTGTTAGATTCAAAAATTTTCACATGGTATCAAAGCGATTGTAGATCAAGGAGGACTAAAGCCATCATCGAAAGGACAAAGGAAAATTTGTGCATGAAGACAATTGTCCCGAGAGACAATGCAGTTTCAAGCCAAGAGAGAAGAGGAGGGGTGACGCAGTCACCAAGGGAGCCTCACGTAGAGCCTGTGTCAGCCTAATTGGGTGACGTTGTTGCTGCAAAAGGAAGCACAGTGGTTTTTGGGCCAGCATGGAGACTGTTGAGTCGTATTTTCCCAGTTTCCATGGCTAGAGGTTTTATCTGGAGTTACTAGTGCAGTGTTGATTCTGTTGGAGCAGAATAATGCGTAGTGGGGAAAAAAAAAGTAGAGGGAAATAGTTGCTCAAAAGATTTCTTGCCAAGAAATCTAGATCTAGTGTTGAGCAACAGCAAAGAGAGATCATAGAGGGGTGTTTTGAAAATGGTTGGCAGAAGGATTTCTGTGAAGGAAATCAAAATTCAGATGGAGCTTATTCCTTAGAGGATTTCTAGCACCAAAGAAACCAAGATCTGAGTTTTGCTGGGGCAGCAACGAAAGGGGGAGGTGAGAACCAGTTCGACATTTATTTTAGTAGAGATGGCTATTAACGGACTGATGGATTAGGACAAGTTAGATGGAGAATCCAACTTCGTTATCTAGAAGGTCAGGATCCTAGTAGTTTTGGATAAAAAATCGCATCAAGGATTATTCCTTGAGGACAGTTGTTGTTCTGGTTGATGTTGATCCTCTCAAGAAGTACGAGGAGGCTCAGGAAAAAGCAAAGTGCATGATCTTGGATGGGGTCAAGGATCATGTGATCCCACATATTGCTGAGAAAGATACAGCAAGGGAAATGTGAGAGGCCTTGACCACATTGTACGAGGGAACTTCAATTTAGCGAAATATGTTTCTTGAGAGTTAGCTGAGATAGTTTCATATGCAGAAGGGAGAAGATATCGATCCCTTCCTTCTCCAGTTTCAAAGGATCCATGACCAACTAACATTTGTAGGGGTTACACCAAATGCTAAATTTATGGTCAAGACTACCCTGAATGAAGTCATTGAAGACTGGGAAACCTTTATCCAAAGCATATTAGGCATGGATTCTCTTCCCAGTTGGGAGGAGATGTGGGCAGCTCTTCGATAGGAAGATATTAGACGGCGGACCAAGGTGGGAAACAATAACAAAGGGGTTAGAATCAAGAAGGAGGAAGAGGAGGATATAGCTCTCACATCAGTGGGATAGCAAGGGTAGCAGAAACAAAAGAAGAAGGGAAAAGAGGAGAAGTTTGAATCAAAGGTTGCTCTAGCGCAAGTTGACAAAGAGGACAATGATGATTGTGTCATGAGTGCTCATGCACCTCTAGAGAAGAGGTGGGGAAATATTGAGTTGTAGTCAGGAGGACTACATAAAAAAGGGCAAGATCCTTGAGGTGCCCACACTCTTGGATCACATAGGGCTATAGGAGCCCTTAATGACAGTAACAAAATGATGAGATTCAGTTGGTGTAAGGGATCATGGAGAAACAATAGCAGAGCTAGAGTGCTCAAATTCTGAAGCAGCACAGTGGAGTGTTGCAGCAGTGTGGGAGGTACAGAACAAATACAGCAGTAGCACAGTAGCATCAGAGGATCAGCGCATATTAGCAACAGAGGTAGCTTCAACGTCAAGGGCCATCCATACTGACCACCAAGTCAGCTTTTGGGTGTGTTTTGTTTTCAATTGATTACTACTCAGCAATTGAGTTATATTTCAGCAGTTAGCAGTGGCAGTGCCATGGGCAACATGATGCAAGATACTGAGAGGGAGCTGTAGTGCAGATGTAGCAGTGACAGTGGTAGTGTCATGGGAAATGATACAGATTGTAGCAGAGCAGTGGATGAAGGACAGTAGGCCATGCATCAATAGCGTAGAGGACCAATGTCATGCACCAATGTGATACTTCTGTTGGGAAGTATTACTAGAGCACATTCCTCGCTGATAGGGAGTTTTGATTTTTGGGTAGCATCGGATGTGATCTAGGTCCGAAATTTTGTGGAGGGGATAGAATACATGAGGTCTCCAAGGCCCAGAAATCGTTTGGCAAAATTCCACCCAGATTGTATTTTATTAAAATAAATAATATTTTTAATGGGGTTCATAAGTCTAAACTTAGGAAAATTAAAATATTAATGGGTATTAATGAAAATATGGGTGAGAAGCTTCTAAGAGATGAGGATCAAGTCTAATTTAATATTAGTTATTGATTAGAGATTATATCATGGTCATTGATTTCTCAACTAGAAAAGTATAAAGGGAGGCTTGGGGTCAGTTGGAGAACACACACATGGAGAGCAACACTTGAGTTAGATCAAAATTTTGGGGTGTGGTTTGCTAAGAATTTCGGAGTAAGCTTCTAGTGCAGAGAGGGGCAGTTCAACAATGGTACTTTTTTCCAAGGTCGAGAATACATAAAAGAGAGACAACACAACACAAAGGAGGGACAGCGTAGCTCCAGGAGGGCGACACAGAGGCTGGAGAGTTGATGTAGTCACTTAGAGGCAGTGTTGGAGTTTTTGTGAAGCAGATCAAGCATCAATTTAGCAGATCAATTTTTAAGCCAGGAAGGCTCACTATGAAGGTGACGCAGCTCCTAAAGGAGGTGATGCAGTTCCAGCGCAGAGCTGGGAGGAACCATCGTTGCACGACACTAGGGACAACACAGTCACCTATGGGGTTTGTTCGTCCAGTTGTTGGATCTGCCAAAATATTTGCCTCTAGATAGAGGTACTTCTGCCAGGTTTATTCTCTATTGGGTGAGCAAGATTTGGCACCCTAGTTGTATTAAAAAATATGCTTAATAATAAAATCCTCATATCTGCTGCATAGGTTTTCCCACACTAGGTTTTCCCAGGGACATGTAGTCCAAAAATAAGTGTTTCCTTTGTGTGGTTGTCTCATTTATTCTTCAGTACTTGATTTGTATATTGGTGTAGGCTGCAATGTATTTGCATTAATATTTTCTGAATAATTCTGAAAATAACTTGTTAAAATGAAGAACACAAGCAGGTAACTGTTTTGGAGAATTTAGTATCTACGGATAAATACTAATTCCCTAGATAAGTAGTTGTATCTAGAACAATAGTTTAAAGTGTTTTAGACTTTTCCTATAAGCAATAGATAAGATGAGAAGATAAAATGCCTACTTGTAGTTCTACTTTCCTCTTGTCTTCCTTATATCGATTATGTCGCCCCTTCCCATACTTAATTCACTTAAGTACCCAGTAAACACAACAGAAGACAAAAACCGATCAAAGCATACAATCTATTGAATATAAGTGAAAGGAATCAGATACAATTCACACACATAAGCATTATAAAACAATACAAACATATGGGAAAAAGGTTCAAACACTTTATTAGATAGAAGAAGGAATTACAACCATTGGTGTTTGATTCAAAGCCATTCCTCCAGCTTGGATCCCATCCACGTCACACCAAAAGCATGACAAACTTGTAGCATCACAATACTTTCCTCAAAGCCAAGTCTCATAGCAGCATTATCTCCTTACAATTCAACATAATCCAGCCCCTGATCACTTAGATGAGTGGTCAATTTATAGGAAGATGAAGGAGGTTTTGTCATTAATGGTGGCATTGAATGCCCTTCCATACTTAGAATTAGTTCCATGGAGGAAGGGATGAGAGGATAGGATGCACCTTAACTCATTCCTCATCCATTTTCAAGCTCATAGGATTTGATAAGTGAGGGAAATTTCTATATAACTCCGAAAGATAAGAATATTCCCCAAAACCTATGTGAATTTCACTCATTCTCGCCCAGCACAAGTGAAAGGAAGACTATGTGCTTTGTAGAGCACCCTGGCAGTGGAATTAACTGCTTTGCAATGCACCTTCATAAGGGCTTACCTGCGTTGGTCCCTCTAAAGGCTATTTTTGGATGTCTTCAAGTCATGAAACTATCTCGGAAGGAGGCATTCAAAAGGGTAACTTGTTTAGGGCATGAAGCAACTAAAATTAGGGTTTGATGAGCCCTAAAACACTGATCTATATGTTGGGATTCGATGTGCCCAAATAGATTTGTAACAGCTGCCCCCTAAAGCATGAAGTCAAAAAAATGCCAATGTCGAATGAAATGCTTTACGATGTGATGAGGAGGTATCAAAGTGGAAGGTGACCTGCATCAATTACAATACATATATCATGATATCATGATATTTGATTTTTCATGAATTGCCGAGGGAAGGCATACCCATGCTCAGCTTATAAACTTTCATTACATGTACATAAATAGTTGTCTACAGATATAGACCCATGATCGAAATGACCATCAATGTAAAGCCATTGTAGATATGATTTAGTACTCCTGAAATTGTAGCCTAGATGGATGAAACTAAATCTGGGGTCTTCAATCTCGTTCAACCGTTCACTCAAGTACAAGTCTATCCATGTGAATATGTGATCTGAAGTCAAACATGGGAAGACGCCATCTAATTACCATCGAATAATGTAATTTGTTAATAGATGCGAGAGAAATCATCGATACTGATAATGATCCTCAAGGTATTGTAGTACATTATGCATGGTGTGAATGGATGATTTTATGTTGAACACCATACAAAGTCTTTTGGTCGAAGGCCATTGATGTATGCCTATCACCAGAAGCGAGAAACCTGCCATTGATGTATGCAAGCCTCAAGGCACTGAATGGGTGTTTCTAAGTCAACTTCTTAGATAATGTGCTGATGTCGACAAGAATCGACTCGTCACAGGAGGGCCTTGATGTATCCCACATCAACAACACAAAACAAGTGTAGTGATTTTAGAGATGGAATTTGACTGATGACACAAGATTCAGGAATGGTGGTCATGAAAATGAAGGTTTATGGTATTGCAAAAGCTGAATTTTGACTGAATGACTTCTCTTGAACATGTCGGCGACACTAAAGTGAATTGGTAGCATTGACCCAAAACAAAGTGATGGATGGTATGATAGACCAATGGTGTGATAACCATCAAGCTAATAACCCAACCCAAATAGTCATAGTGATGGAGTGAAATTGTTATGTTCAAGAACGACCTGCTACCATAAAGTGGTTTTCCCCTTTTCCCATTTTCGCCGGTCATTGCTGACCAATACCTCTTTATTTTTATCAAGCTTGAGGAGGATAACATATGCTTGTCATATAATTTCACCCTTTGGGCGAATCCACCACTATTTGATGTTTTAACGAGTCTAGCAAAGGTGAAACTCAGTCTTGTATAGATGGACAAGTTTGTCGCTATTTGATGTTTTAACGAGTTTAATGACAAAGATAACTCAGTCCTTTTCATGTTTAGAGAGTTTGAAAAAGGCTTAAAGAGGACTCTAGGGGGGTTCCTTTTTCTTTTTTAACAGAGCTTGAAAAAGAGATAAAAGTCTGCTCTGTCGTCAAAGGTACAAATTACAATCGAGCATGTTGAATTCTATAAATCAGTTGCAAAATCTGCTCAAGGCATCACCAAATGGATTAAAAATATATGTTTCATAGGAAAAAATAGGTAAGTACCAATGTTTAATTGATTAATGAACATGAAATAAACATAAAACAAGTTTTTACCATGAAACTTTTACCATTTGGAACTTACCATTCAGTTTTGTGCTTTGAGCTTAGTTTTTACCTCGACTTTCACCAGCTAATTGCGAGAGATTCTACGGGCCATTTCTCGAACCACCCGGACTAGGTAGGAACTAAACCTCTCTTCTTTCTTTTCAAGTCATTCATTTTTCATTTCATGCAATTTTTTGGGCTTTTTGGGGCCCTTAAGGTTTCATTTTTTTTTTCCCTGGGATCAGCATAGGATTTCACATCAAAAATTGCGTTGAAGAGCACCCACATAGAAGGTTGCATGCTCTGCAGTGTACTGTCTCTATGTCTAGGCAGCGTTGGGTGCATTTTCCAAGTTTGTTTTCGCTGTTTGCTCCAAAATTTGTCTTGTTTTTTGCATGGAAAGGATCCTAATTTAACTTATGAGTGTGTTTCAGGCTTTTATCATATCAGAATGTCGATTACATGGTGAGAAAGAGAGCATGAAGACAATACATGGTTGCCCTAAACAACCCGGGTACAGTTGAGGCCCTAAGAAATTGTGGGTTACTCAAATAATTTAAGTTGTCCGAAACTAGGCAACAAATAGAACTACTACTGTTCCTTGTTCATGCATGGGATCTGACTGATAAGACTTTTCACATTAGGGACAAGATGGTCCCTACTACCATTGAGGATATTTACTTTCTTACCAGACTGTCGAGGCGAGGTGCCCTCATCTAACTTTCTGGATTTGCCCGTGGAGGTGAATCAGTTAGAGATTATATCAGACAGTTTTGTCGACCAGGTACACAGCCTAGCAAGGATGGGAAAATAAATATTAGGGATGTAGGTGATTTTCCTTTAAGAACAGTCCTCTTCACAATCAAAAAATTAGCTTGCAGTGTGACACTCCATCTGGCGAACAAAACTTATATGCTGTATGCACTGGAATGTCTAGAACCAAAAGTTTTCAATTGGTGTAAGGTTGTGCTTTCTTTTTTGAAAGAACAACTGACTAAGGTAAAAAGCAGTAAGACGAATAATTTCTGCTATGGTTCTATCTTAATTTATTTTTCCTTAGAAAGAATCCCATTGATGCAACCACGGCATGTATCACTGGGTGTGGTTGGTCCTAGAGATCCACGTATGCATAGGTGGGTTGAATTGATGGCTCAACATGTGGGTCAGTCAACAATCATTTTCTCCCCTCCATTTTTCAACTGGCTTGAGCAATAACATCTTGTTATTGAGAAGCATCCATACTCAGGGATGGATTTCTGTGGAGATCCAGATTTGATTCTACCAATTGGAGCACAAGGGGGTGTTATGGGTAAGTTGTTTAACCAAAGTGTTTTTTATTTTTTCAAGTTTCTACATGTTTTTTGTGTTTTTAATGTTTCCAAAGACTAAACTAGAATTACTCTTATGCATGTAGATGTGCGTACTATTCGACCTGCAGGACACCAACAGGTTGCAGGTGGGCCAGCACAAAGAAACATCGGGAGAGAAGTTCTCCAGGACTTGGATTTGACCGAAACCTTAGTAGAGTTGCAGGATCACATAAAGGGATTAACCCTTGGTATTTCAAATATCCAGATCAAGGAGTTACCTATGAGGCTGCAGCGCCACAGTATTGGTGTTCCTAACTATTATAGACATATTTGGGCACTGCAAACCCAATCACATATGTCCATAAACCAAGGGCTTCTGAGTCCCTAAATGTGTTGTTTCATACCCTAAAGGAGCAAGGTCAGCTGATTACATCATCTCCCAGAAGTTCTCCCTGAAAAGCTACTCAGAACTAGTCAAAACTAGACCATACATACTGCTCAGTGCTAAAGGTGCGATGCATCTCACCTACCACATGCAAAAAGTGTGATGCATACTGAAAATCCCTTCTAAGGGGTGCGATGAGTGAGAGCAGACAAATGGCAGAGGCAGTTAGCTAGGTGTAAACCCAGAGAATCTTCTAGAAACTACCCATTTGACACTTGCCTCTCTGAATTCGCCCAAGGATGAGTAAGAGATCATGAATCTCCAAGTGGAACCAAGAACTATGAGAGAGAGGACACTAATCAAAATCCTAGAAGCTGACTCACCCACCTGCAAACATCTATATATGGATCCCTCATCCTAGAGATCTAGAGGTTGGAATCTTGTATTTTGTAAGGAAGTGTTGTTGGTTTCTTTGTGCACCATTGTTGGGTGATCTAAGCTTTTCATGAGGTGAAGATGGATTTCATGCTGGGAGGATGGCACTAGGTCAGACCAATGGGTTGTAATCCTCTCTTCTACTACTTCTATCAATAAATCTATTTGATTTTTCCTCCATATGATTGTGTATCTCTGAATCTTGTCTTGATATATGCATTTGTATGGTTAATATATATCTGATCCTATATTGTTTATGGTTATAGATCTCTATGCTTTGATGGTATCATGCTGCTTTGACACCACAGATGTTCTTTGAAGTGGGACAAGTGAGGAAAGAGTGGTGAATCTCTGTCAAAGGGGAAAGGAAACAAGCAAGAAGCTAAGCGAAAGACTGAGGTTGGTACTCTCTACTTCTTTCTCATCTACCTCTCATAAAGGAAAACACAAGTGACTTTAGTTTTTTTGTTTCTAAGATAGCTACCCATCTTAGTGGGACTAGCAACTTTGAATGGACACTAGTTTTCCCGATAACACTAACCATTAGGCTAGGTTTTTGCGCATGATAGCAAAAACTGTGACCTGTTACCATGAGCACCACTAGATCTACTTAGGATGTTTTGTATGCATTTTTTAGTTTTTGGGTCAGATGACCAAATGTGTCTTGGGCACAAATTTTGTAAAAACTTTTAAAACACTTATCTCTTTTACTTTCAGAGTTTTTTATGGTTATATGCAATCCTATTCAATTGATGATGTGAATTAAAAATACTATGTTTACATGTGTCGCAAATGTCTATTTAACACATAATTGGCTAGAGAATCAGTTAATGTGTTAAGATTTCTGGAAATATGTTGATATTGAATGTGTTCAAAATGTCTTTCCAAAATACGAACTCTAAGGAACATATGAAAAATTGTTGGATTTCGGATAGTATAAATGTTTGTTAGTTGTAGTACAACAAGTTGTCGATCTAGCCTAATGATGATTCAGAAAATGCCAAGTGAAATGGCATCATAGAGTAGTTCAATAAACGCGTTATACTCAACGATATTGTTTGTTGATCAACCAATACAAATCCCTTGGAAACTCACTAACTCGCCATTTGGAGCGAAATCTGCAGAAGAGAAATTTTGTGTACTACGACTAGCACCATCAGCGTAACCAACAAAACGTTCCAAAGACTCTGACATCTGCAACAAATGCAAAGCAGATTACTAACTAGATAAAAAACACACACACACACACACATGTAATGAAAGCATATATACAATGTGTTTTACTACAATTAATTAAGCATATTAACATTTGAGGTACAGCCCATTTCGGGGCTCTGATAATGGAATCCCATCATAATCTACTAACTCGTAGGCACCTTTTGCCATAACACGCTTGACAACTTAAGGGCCCATCCACATTGGTTCGAATTTTCCTGCTCTAAGTTTATCATCTTCCTAATCGTAAAGAAAGACTAGGTCTCCTTTTGAGAAGATACGAGGCTTGATATTTCTATCATACTGCACCTTAATATGTTCCTTATGCGCTTTGTTAGCCAATGCGGCATCATGACGGTTTCATCCAAATGGATTAATTCCAAGAAATGCACTTCTTCTTCAGCAGTGTCAGGTAACAGGTTAATCGCGAGTTTGAATGATGAAATTTCGCATTGTATCAGTAAGATTTCTTCCAAACCATACACCAACTGAAATGGTGTGAATCTAGTTGCATTTCTCACTGAGGTTCGATATGCCAACAAGGAAGAGTACAAGATTAAGTGCCATTTTCTCTTATGAACCCCTATCATTCTTTGCAACATCCACTTCAAGGCTTTTTTGATGGCCTCAACTTGTCCATTCGCTTGCGGGTAATACAGGTAGAACTATCATGTGACAGTCCTAACTTAGAAGTCAATTCAGCCATCATGTGATTGCGAAAATGAGACCCATGATCTATAACTATGGCTTGTGGTACACCAAACCGAGCAACCACATGGTTAAAAAATAAAAGAGCAACCATTTTTCCATTGTTGTTCAATGTTGGCATCACCTCCGCCCATTTGGTAAAATAGTCAATAGTGACTATAATATACCCATGCCCCCCAGTCGAGGTGGATTTACATGTCATAAAGTCAATGCCCCATTTGGCGAATCGGCCAACAGCAACGACTGGATGTAGTGGTGCAGGTGGTAGTATGGTTTTTCGGTCATATATCTAGCATGCATGACAACTTCTGACAGCAATAATACTATCTTGAAATATAGTTGGCCAGAAGTAACCAAGACAGAGAATTCTTTGTGCAGTCGCATATCCTAATAAGTGTCCACCATAGGCACCCGAATGGCAATCATTCAATGTTTCTCGACTTCCTCATGTGTGAAGCACCTCTGTAAAACTACGTCGATACCACGACAGTAAAGTGTGTCACCAATGATTAGATAATATTTGGCTTGGTAACAAATACGTCGCTATTGCGAGCGAGAGGTATCTTTTTGGAAAGTTTGGGTTTGGAGATAGATCAGTATATCTCCATACCATGCGTCAGATGATGAAATTAGAAATAGAGACTCATCCAATATTGATGGTTCAGATGTTGAATCAATGAAGGTCAAGGGAAGGTCACGTAGTAACTCAGATAAAACTAGATATTTCTTTGATTTGGACTTGATGAATTCCAAATCAAACTCCTGTAAAATAACTATCCATTTTGAGTATTTTCCCCCCAGCAATTGACATGAGAAAATGTATGTCATAGGGTTGCAATCTGGAATGACAGTTGTTTTTGGTAACAGGATATAATGGTGAAATATTTGAACAACTTGCACAGCTGCCAAAGCTAGTTTTTCAACATAAGAGTACTTATTTCTGTCTCATTGAGATTACAGCTCAAGTAATAAATCGGATGTTCAATTCCATTTTCTTCCTAGACTAAAACCATGCCAATGGTTGTATCTGCAGCGGCAACATACAGGTAATAGTCATTTTGGTAATTTCGAGAATACATTAATGAAGCTCTTATCAAGGTATCTTTAAGAGCATCAAAGGAAGCTTGTGTGACTTGATCCCAATGAAAGGGTATCTCCTTTTTCAAAAGACGTGTAAAACCTTTAGCCATCTCAGCGTAATTAGGAATGAACCTCCTCGGAAAGATTGATTTCCCTTGGAGTCTCTGCAACTGTAAAAGATTTGAAGGTGGAGGAAAATCCAGAATTGCCTGAACCTTTAACTATAAAAGATTTGAAGGTGGAGGAAAATCCAGAATTGCCTGAACCTTTAATGGATCAAGTCAAATCCCCTCTCTATACATTAGAAATCTATGCAATCGACTAGAATCAACACAAAAACACACATTTGTATGGATTGAGTCGTATCTTATAGTGTCGGCGTTGTAAAAATATTGCTCTCAAATGTTGCGGGTGATCAATCTACTTTCGTGAATGAGCAGGTAAATCATCAAGGTAAGGTTGAACAATGCATGTGATGTCATGGAAGGAATAATTTATTTCCCTCTGAAAAATGGCCCCAACATTCTTCAAACTGAATGGGAGTTTCCTATAGGCGAATGTGCCCCATGGACATATAAAAGTTGTTTTTGATTGGTCCTGTGGGCATATATTGATTTGATTGTAGCCAAAAAAACCATCCATAAATGAAAATATTTCGCATCCAGCACATTTGTCAATAATTTGGTCGATAAAAGGAGTAGGATAATTGTCTTTTGAACATGCCTGATTTATATCCCTATAATCGATGCACACTCGTATTGTTCCTTGTTTCTTCATGACAGGAGCAATGTTGGAAACTCAGTTAGTAAGAGGAATAGGGTAAATAAAACTAGCCCTCAAAAGTTTTTCAACTTCTGCTTTAATTGCAGTGGCTTTCTTTGGATGAACAGGTCAAAGCCATTGTCGAACTGGCTTGACATCAGGGTACATTTTGATTTCGTGTTCAACAATACTAGATTCAATGCCTAACATCTCCTCATAAGACCATGCAAAGATATCTCTAAATTAACGAAAGAGAGTACGGTAATTATCAAGTTTTGATGGAGACCAAGATTTGCTAACATGAATATTATTTATAATATTAGCTTGGTCGAAATATTAATAGAAATCATTTCTTCAATATTTGATAGGTTTCGCTCAGATTCTATTATGTCTATGAAAACTAAATTTTATACGAAATCAATGACTGACGAGTGGTTTAGTTCATTTGAATAATCATCGATGTCATCTGCAAGATGGCAACGATGATGATAATCTTCCCATGGTTCTTCTCCTATCATCATTGATTGGATGATTCCTTCATCCGTAGAATGTATACATGAAAAAGGATCCAAAGAAGTACCATATTCTAATGAACAGTCTACCCATACAATTGTTGATTGCAGATTTGGGTTTGCAGCACAAGCCCGAAAAATTGATTGCTATGATAATTCAATGGGGCTTAATGGCATCACCTCAATATTACTATCAACTTCAACCTTGTTGGTAATCCTCCTTAAATCGGATGAGGTGGAAGAAATCATATTACAAGTCTCTACTCTTGTCACTTCCACCAAATCAGATGGTGACTGTAGGGTAAAAGTACCCATTACGGAAGGATATTTAAGGAGACCTACTCTAAAACTTTGAAGTGACAGTGGGGGTCTGTGTACCAATTGAGTGCTTCCCATAACTGGTGAACTATTGGCAAAGAAGGCTAGCTGATCAATGACTGTGATTCCACCCTTAAAAGGGAATGAAATAGTATGAAAGTACGTGGAAACCACAACAACCATAGCATATACCCGTGGCCTTCCCAGTAAAATGTTGTAATCAAGCGGTCCATCAACTACCTCAACTTCAATAGTAACTGTTTTTCCCCCTAGTTCGATTTGCAGGTTACTCAAAATCCCACAATGAGTATATGTTCTTCCATCAAAAGCTTTCAATGTGGTTGGTGATCATGACAACGACGGTGAACCAAGTGTTTTCCTGTAGCTCATTGACATAATACAAGTAGATGCCCCCTCATCAATAATATTTCGGTGAACATTCTTATTGACAGATTTTACTTGAATTAGGAAGGCTAACTGCGGCAGTAACTATGGTGTATATCCCGCATGGTTAAAAACCACAAGATTAGAATCCATAGTATCTATTCCACCTATTGCTGACAGTAAAGTCTGCTTCTGGGAGGGACAATTTTGTAACACCTTGAGTGTCGACATAGCAGAAGGTGATTGAGCAAGATATTCCACTATCTTATAGTTTTGAGCTACTCAAGCCTGAGGGTTAAATGTCGATTTGTGCACAACTCCCTTTGGTGGTTTTATTGTCAATTTTGGTACAATAGGTTGAATATTTTCATATGAACTTTAAGTCAAAGGATTAGGTTGATTAGTGGCTTGATTATTCAACGATGACGGTGGATTTCCATAATCTTTGTTCCTCATTGATACCAAAGCTTCATTTTGTGGCTTTGGGATGGATAACATGAGTACTTGGGATGTGGAAGCATGGTCTGTTGCAACCAAATGTATCTCCAGGTTTGGAAATGGATCAATCAACATTTTCGATGTGTTTGAAGTCTTTAAAAGTTTAGAGACCTCGGAGCGATGTGGAAAATCTCTCGTAAAATTGTTGTCATTACAGATTGGACATGGATAACGAGGTTTCCTTGCTAAAGCAGAGGAATCAGATGATTTCTCTGGAGGGGAATTATCCTATTTCTTTTTATTTTTCCCTTTTTTCTTGCTTCCTGGTTGCTTTGGATTTTTGACTTTGTCAGATGACATGGCATTAATTTTGGAAGCAAGAGTATTTTCTGATGCATTGGTAGTTTGATTGGTAATGGCAAGGGTTTGACCAAATGGTCTTCCCACCATTTGCGTGCTCGAAGAACCGACCACACCATCGTCAACATGAGAGTCCTTACTCGATTGTGGAGGAGGAGGAACAGTGAAAGTTGGTCAGGGTGCATTGGGAATTTTATCATAAAGCGTACCGGATTGTGTGTAAATCAAATCCAAGTATTGGGCACGAGATATTACTTGCTCTTATGTGACAACTCCACCTTTTGCCACATCCTCAATGATTGATGGAAACAAGGATTTTGTGAACCACTCAGCTAAAAGCTTATCAGGAACATATGTCTTAACCATTCGACGATGACGTCGCCACTCATGAATATGATCTGATATATGGGTAGCAGTCATCTGTTTAAAGTTGGTTAGGAGTTTCATTCCAGTCTCGTATCTGATGGGTAACTAGAAGTGGGTCAAAAATGTAGTCGCTAAAGTGGTGAAATTGTCAAAAGAATCTCTTGGTAACTCAATGTACCATTTAGCAACCGGACTAGTAAGTGTTCTTTGGAAAAGACAAAGTCTAACCGAATCATCATTTAAGGAGTTTGATGAACACCACAAATGAAAGGTCAAGACATGATTTGATGGGTCTTCTCCAGGATTTCCATTAAATTTTGGAATGTCATATGGTAATTTATGCGGAATTATCGGCCACCAAGGTGCATATAAGATTGGATCATTAGTGAGCCGATTTAAATCTGGTAAATCTAAAGTTGCTACAAATGGCAACTATAAATTCAAGTCAGCTTGAGCATACCCAGGATATGATGGAATTGCCTTTGCAATAGGTCTTTGCATACCGACATAGGGCATATGCATTTGGTAACCTTGGTATGGTTGTTTTTGAACAAAACTAGCATAAGGTGGTTGTTGATAACCAGGTTGAATGTGGGGTTGTCCATAACCTACAAAGCCTTGTTAACCAGGACCTTGGTAAGCTTGATATTGACCAAACCCAGGTTGATCCTGTTGAGGAAGTCCAAATTGGGGTTGGAATTGTTGGAATTGGGGTTGGTTAAATAGAGGCTGCCATGATTGTTGAATCAATTGTTGTTGTTGTCGGTGCAGTTGTTGTTGATTTAACGGTTGTTGTTTCCTAGCAATGAAAGGTTGGCCAGGTTGTGAATAAACTATACTAGTGTAAGCTTGGGTCAGTCCAGATAAGAGAATACTAACCTGAGGTTGCTGTTGAACTCGGAAAATAAGTGGTTGTTGTATAACAACTTGAGGAATTTGAACTTCTTAGCCCGAAACTTGTGGTTGAAAGGTAGAAGGATCAGTTTGTACTAGTTGAGATACAATAGTTTGAACTTGTGACTGTGGTACAGTAGTAACAAAAGGTGTAGTGGGAATACCTGACACAGTTTGCATTAGTTGTGTTGGATACACAAGCCTAGGTTGAACTGGCATTGTTGGTTGCCATTGACAAACTCTAATTCCAGATTGACCTGAATACTATGGGATATTACCATATGATGGTCCTCTAAAATAAGGAGGATATGGTGAATAAGCATATTGCTCTCCATATGGTGGAAATCCAGTATTTAATAGATACATAGGTCTTTGTTGCCCAGATTGCCAACTTGATATTCATATGCAAGATCAAACTGTTGAGTTCCTATTAGAGAAGAACCAGGTAAAATTATGGTTGAGGACATGGGTGATGACCATGATGTAGAAGAAACCCCTGAGTGGGTTCTAGATAAGGATTCATAACCAACCAGGATGGACGGTTCACCATAAAGGTGTGACTCAGGTGTGATAGAAAACATCGAGGAGGTTGCAACAAAATATTCTGTTGCAACTGCATCAGATGATACAGTCTGAGATGTTGACATTCGTTCATCCATAATTAACTGACCCAAAAGTTGTCCTAAATAATCGATGGGTACTTGAAAATAAGCAGGATCAAATGGAGCAATAAAATGAGGAGTATGAGGGTAAGATAAAGCCTAGCTCCAAAGTGGAAAGGGGTTCCAGGTGTAGAATCTTCTTCCAATTCTTCCCATATAGCAATTATACCTGGTGGAAGACTTTACCGTCAGGTTCGTAAAAGATTTTTGGTATTGATAAAGTTGAAGTTCAGTAGTTACTGGTGTCTAAGGGGTAATTGGTTGGTTGTCCTTTGGTAAAGTAACAACTTCTAAATGTTCAATTTCAAAGTCCAGATGTTTAGGTAAATGAACAACAATTTCAGTAAGAGGTTCCTGAACAACTTCAGGTTCAGATGTAACTTCTTATTGAACTAGGATAGGTTCTGGATTAACTTCTGGTTGAACTATTTCAAGTTTAGAAGTACTTTCTTGTTGAGCAACTTCAAGTTGAGGATCAACTTGTTGTTGAACAATATCGGTTACTATTTCACTAGGATCAGTGCTAATGTCCTCAGGTAATTGTGAAACTTCTTCTTCAGAAACAGATGTACCAGAAATGGTTGGAGTAACTGGAGTCTTAGTACTTACTGAAATGGATGATTCAGGCAATTCAAATCAAGATCTAGGAGTTCTTGATGTACTAGACTCGGTTAAGTGAGACCACTTTGTCCGAATAGGTGTCACATCAGGTGGTAAAGGCGGTTTTCTCATTGTTCTCCTCGAACGACGGGGTAAGGGTTGATGTTCCTCCATGATTGCTAATTAATTTTATTATCAAAAAAGAAATAATCAAAAAGGGGTATACTAGGAAAAAGGTTTACCAAGCAACTATGAACTACAGAATACCTCTTGGTGAACCAAGAAGTACGGGCAGGCAATCTCCTCAAATGTTGTGTTCGGAGTATCACAGTTTACAAGGCGACTGACTCAGTTACTTAAGGATGGATAGCAACCTAGAGTTGTCCTCCCATATATACCCAAAGGTACGTGGAGGCCCAGTCTGTATAAGCGTTTCCTAATGCAAAACTACACAGTGAGAGCATTCCCATATACTTTACGTACTGTAACACCACCCTATATACCTGAAGGTATGTGGACGAGCTACTATATACTCACGTACATGGAATGAGGTATCACACTCAGGATGTATTGTAGACAAGTTAGTGACAACTGCTTTATTTTACAATGCTGGAACATGTCTCTAGCCTAGAACCACTAAATGTTCTCATTAATGACAATGCTCCATTAGGTAAATTGATGTTAATTTTAAGTTGATCTTGCTTAGGAATTTGCCTTTCAAGTTCACCACATTATGTGTTCTGAAATTCCTAGGAATTCAACTATCATGATAAGCATTCTTTCCATTCAATTTAATGATGAAAATCCTAGCAACTTAGGGATAGAGCAATCAAATTTCTTTTGATCAAAGAGCAAAGAGCACAATCTAAATGAAAATTTCCCTACACTATTCCTATGACCACACATAACTTTTCCAATGCAACATACATGTATTTCTTTTCGATTTCCTTAATGTGAATATGAACAAAATGAAATATGCATATACAATCAATCAATCTTTCATAAGAACGAAAACTTTTACAACAGTTCTAATTCGAAGGAAGAGAAGCCTTTATGACACTTTCTTTCAAATGAAGATTAATCAATTATATCCTAACATTGACTATTGATCGATAATGACAAAGAAAACATGAAGAAAAATTAATCAATCCAATCAAAGTTGGGCTAGAACAGGAGATAACAACTCATTTTCTAAGACATAGCATTCATTGATCAATCAGCAAACAATCAAACAGAGAAAAGTTGGAAAAAACTCCTTCCAAAGGTGGGAAACTAATCCTAGGAGGATCAGCGCAGCCCAGAGTGGGATACAGTGCACTTCAGAGCACTGTCCCTAAGACAAGGGTGCTCTGCAGCACACTGTGTCCCTCACAAGCCTGTGCTGGTGACAGTGAGCCATTTCAAAAGGCAATTTGACACATTTTTGACCAATTTTTCAATATAAACAGCTAAATTACAATCTATGAACATAGATAAGGTCTACAAGGATGTCTTAGGAGGTGGATAAGCCACTAGGAAAGAGGATTCTTCCCCAACGGAGTCGCCAATTTGTTTTGGAGAATTTAGTATCTACGGATAAATACTAATTCCCTAGATAAGTAGTTGTATCTAGAACAACGGTTTAAAGTGTTTTAGACTTTTCCTATAAGCAATAGATGAGATGAGAAGATATAAGGCCTACCATTAGTTCCACTTTCCTCTCGTCTCCCTTGTATCGATTCCATTGCTCCTTCCCGTACTTAATCCTCTTGAGAAGTACCCTGTAAACACAACAGAAGACAAAAGTTGATCAAAGCATATGATCTATTGAATATAAGTGAAAGGAATCAGATACAATTCACACACATAAGCATTATAAAACAATACAAACATATTGGAAAAAAGTTCAAACACTTTATTAGATAGAAGAAGGAATTACAACCATTGGTGTCTGATTCAAATCCATTCCTCCAACCTGGATCCCATCCACATCACATCAAAAGCATGACAAACTTGTAGCATCACAATACTTACTTCAAAGTCAAATCTCATAGTAGCATTATCTCCTTACAGTTCAACATAATCCAACCCCTGATCACTTAGATGAGTGGTCAATTTATAGGAAGAAGAAGGATGTTTTGTCATTAATGGTGGCATTGAATGGCCTTCCATACTTAGAATTAATTCCATGGAGAAAGGGATGAGAGAATAAGATGCACCTTAACTCATTCCTCATCCATTTTTGAGCTCATAAGAGTTGATAAGTGAGGGAAACTTCTAGATGACTCCAACAGATAAGAATATTCCCCAAATCCTATGTGAATTTCACTCATTCTTGCCCAGCATAGGTGAAAGGAAACCTAAGTGCTCTGCAGAGCACCCTGGCAGTGGACTTAATTACTCTGCAGTGCAACTTTATAAGGGCTTACTTGCTCTGGCCCCTCTAGAGGCTATTTCTGAATGTCTTCAAGTCATGAAACTATCTGGGAAGGAGGCATTCAAAGGGGTGACTTGTTTAGGGCATGAAGCAACTGAAATTAGGGTTTTATGAGCCTTAAAACACTAATCTAGATGTTGGGATTTGATGTGCCCAAATGGATCTGTAACAGTAATGCAAATCAAATTACTGCAGTAGGATTTTTAACTTATTACATTCAAGAATTTTCACAAGCTCCTGATCCAAGACTCATATCATAACCTGAAGTAGATACCCTAGTTTCTTTGTCTCCATCAAAGTCTCAATTAGAATATCCAATCAAGTTGAAGTCGCTCACTTGTATATAATTGAGTCCAAAGTCTTGGTTCCCTTCAAGTACTTTAGAACTCTTTTTGTAGCAGACCAATGTCCCTCACAGGGCTTTTGCATAAACCTGGAGATGATTCCAACAACAAATGAAATATATGGTCTAGTAGGAGTTAGGTAGTTGAGACTTCCTACAAGATGTCTATACCTTGTTGCATCCTCAAATTGTTTTCCTTCAATGGATGTGAGCTTTAAGTTCTGGTCCATTGGACTAGTCAAAGGATTGCATTAAGCCGTGTCAAACATGTTTAACATATCTCCAATGTACTTCTTTTGAGAGAGGAATATATACTTCGGATGTTGAGTTACTTCAATACCAAGATAGTAGTGAACATAGCCCAAGTCAGTCATTTCAAAACCTTTCCTCAATTCCTTCTTTATGGATCCAATGTACCTCTCATTATTCCCTTTCATCAAAAGTCATCTACATATACCACAAGATATACAACTATTTTTCCAACTTTCTTCACAAACAAAGTTGCATCATCAAGATCATAATTTTTGAAATTGAGTTTCAAAAGATGCTCAGTTAACTTTCATACCAAGCTCGCGGTTCTTGCTTGAGGCCATACAAGGATTTCACAAGTTTGCATACTTTATGTTCACGTATCTTCACGAAAAATCCTTCTAGTTGGGACATAAAAACAATTTCTTTCAGATCTCCATTCATGAAAGTAGTTTTTACATCTATTTGATGGACTTTCCAATCGTTCTAAGCTACCAAGGCAAAGAGTGTTCGGATGGTAGCCCATTTTGTTGTGGGGGAAAAAGTCTCTTCATAATCGACCCCTTCCTTCTGTGCAAAAACTTTTGCCACAAGCCTGTCTTTGTGCTTGTCAAGTGAGCCATCAACTTTATACTTGTTATTGTAGACCCACTTGTAACCAATTGGTTTGGTTCCCAATGAAGGATCAACCAGATTCTAAGTGTCATTCTTTATCAAAGCATCATACTCCTTTTGCATCGCTTCTTTCCATTCATCATGAGAAGCGTCTTCTTTGAAGGAAGTTGGTTCAAAATTTGTAGAAAAATTCAATTCACAATCATAAGAAACATCCCTATCAACAAGTGAATCAAAATCATCTACATCACCTCCATTTTTCCTGGTTGAATTTCTTGTTCCTGTCTTTCCAACCTAATCAAGTTGAACACTTTCAAGTGTCTTTGTCAGCCATTTTGGGGAACCTTTATAAGATGCTTCAGGCTGCTTAGTTGACTGAGTTGGGACTGAATCAAGATTTAATCTCCCAATTTTGTCAATCATGTCACTCAAAGTATTATCAGTGGTTGGAGCTTCATGTGGGTAAAAGAGTTCTTTAGAAGAAGATTCCATATATTGATCCAGTATAGGAATCCCCCCTTCAAGATGTGGAATTTGACTATCAAATTCTTGAAACGATTTTTCATGTCTGAATATATCGAAGCAATCAAGTTGCCGCTCAACAACATTGTCAGCTTTGGAAGATTCAAGAAAGATTACATCTCTACATACAACAAACTTCTTATTAACTTCATCATAGAGACAATATGCTTTGGAGGTATTTGAATATCCCAAGAAGATACACTTACGACTCCTTGCACCAAGTTTGTTTCTTTATTCCTTTAGAATCAAGGCATAATAGGTGGAACCAAAGACCCTGAGATGCTTTACCGAAGGAATGTGGCCATACGACATTTCATAAGGAATCTTGTTTCTAATATAATTAGATGGACATCTATTCTTTACATACAAAGCACATAGAACTACATCAGCCCAAAACATCAATTTTACATTCTTGAAAAACATCATGGAACGCACCATATTTAAGATTGTCCTATTCATTCTTTCAGCTGCTCCATTCTGTTGGGGATTATAATGCACAATTGTTTTATGTTTTATCCTATGTCGGTGAAGATAGTTTTCAAATTCATTTGAAGTGTATTATTTTCCATTATCAATGTGAATAGAGCTAATATGAGATTGTGCATCATTTTCAAACCATGTATGAAAGTTCTTGAATGTTTGAAAAGCATCATATTTGTTCTTCAATAAATAAACCCAACACATTCTGGTGTAGTCATCAATAAATGTCGTCATATATTTATTTCCATTTACAGAAGGAATAGGCATCGGACTACATAAATCTGAATGAATGAGTTCAAGTTTTCTATGTGCTCTGGAATGTGAATCATGAAAAGATTGTTTGCTATGCTTTCCTAGAATACAAGCATCACATTTCTTAAGTTTCCTAGGAATTTAGGCAAACCAGTAACACCATTTTTCTTCAACAAGAGAAGGTTGTCATATTTCAAGTGTCCAAATCTAGCATGCCATAAAAGACTTGATGGAAATGTACCTTCATCATAATGATAATTGTATGAGAAATTTTGTGCACGAGAAGAGGTACCTTGCAAGTTCTGAAGTCTTTCTTCTTCTATCCCCATCATGACAAATGAGTGATCTAATGCTTTTCTGACCTCAATCTTATCATCAAACATATGAATGGAGTGCCCTTGCTGGTGGATGTGGACCAAGGACAACAAGTTTCTCCTCAGCTGTGGTAGATATAAAACATCATGCAAAAGAAAGTTTGGAATACCAAACAATTTGAGCCTGATTGTGCAAGCCTTAATGGATTGAGTTTTGATTTGTCTACAAAGTATACTCCTTCATAAACATTATCAGTAAATTCCTCAAAAAAATGTCTTCTAAAAGTCACGTGGTAAGTTTCTCCTTAATCAAGAAACCAATCATTTTTCCAAGAAGCAAGTGAAACAATTCTTCAGTTACTCCAATATTACAATGTGCCACAACATAGTGAGTGGATTGTTGGCTTATTGGCGCCTGACCCAGGTTCGAAAGAGTTATTAGCCAAACAAATGCCATAGCTACCGGCCCTTTTGGCAACAATCCGCGGAGCACAGGCTAAGGTCTCACCCGAGGTAGTAGGGGAAGGTGCTGGAACCAGGTTTTTGCACCTTTGGGATGTCTTGATATGGTCTGGAGAGGTCACGCACCATTCTATGGCCTCGCGCTACTATGCTTCCGCATACATCCGAAAGAAGGAAAATCCTTACTACTTATTAATACTGAGTTTGTTATAGATAATCTACTTCTTACAGCCTTTAAGCAAACATTTAATAGAGATAACCAATGCATACACCCAGAAATGTTATAGATTTGCATAAACTCAAAACATAAGCATAAGCGCATAGATCAAACAAATATATAAACTAGAAATTAACCATATGCACAGTATTTCAAAATCAACACAGTATTTCAAAATCAACACATTATTTCAGAATCAACTTATCTTTATTCAACTTCTTTCGCCAATACAACCAGATTTTCCCTATGCACTCAGCTGCAACGGTCCGCCCACATATCTACAGACTCTACCAAGCCTCTGCGCACACATCTACAGAGCCTCTATCTATCTACCAACACCCTTGAATCACACTTACAGACGCTTCAAGACTTCTCTCTTCATAAACCCATTACATTCGACATCCAAAACTACATATCAAAAGTTGACTTCTAACCATAGAGCCTTGCTCTATTTATACATTCCCATGGTCTGTGGACCATGGACAGGCCGAATCGCTTCTTATTATTTTACATTATTTCGGGCGGACAACCCTTTGACTTGACTTCTTACAGTTCGCACTCCGCGCACTTCGCGAAGTCTTTACCATACTCTTTACCCAAAATTACGGGCTTTGAACCCCAAAACCGTTACGCAGGGCCTACGCTACCCAACAGTCCCCCAACACAATCATCATGACTCATCTCAAGTCACTCGGCTGGTGTGACAATCTTCACGCAAAGGTCGATCAACAACTTCTATGCTTTGTTCGTACTTGCAGCAAACTCTTTTGCCATCTGTTGTACCTGTTCGATGCAGGCTGCTGAGACATCAATCTCTATTTCAGCTGCTTCACCAAGTGCATATTCTGCCTGCATGTGGGCCACCTTGAGCTCGATGGTGGTGGAAACCACAAATGCCTCATCAAGCCAAGGCTGGAGACGTTCTTTAATCACTTCCTTCTATCTGTCAGCATCAGCTTGTATCTTCAGGGCCTGGGCCTCCCTTATCTTGGCCAAGCGCTGCATAATAGCAACCGTCTGCGCGGTTCCTCTGTCATTATCATAGGCTTGTTGGAGCTTCATTGCCTCTATTTCTAGTCATTGTAAGGTTGGATCTTCCTGGAGTGAAGTGAGCGTAATAAGCGACTGATCCAACAAGTCGGCGCACTCCTTCATGGCACGTGTGATCGTTTCTCACCTATATTTAATGATGCCTTTGCATTGCTCGGTGACTTCTAGTGGCATCAAAGGCTATACTTACAGTTTTAGCTCTGCAATCTGTAAGCTGAGATCCACCTGAATCCTCGCGGCCTCCTCCTTTGCTTCACGGAACCCACTAGCCAGCTTGTGGATTCGTAAGCCAACAGGAAGCTCGGCCCCAGTCTCCAGCTCAGGGGCACGTGAACATGCTTCCCCTACAAGTTGCTCCAACTACTAACTTTGTGCGATGGCTCCATCCCATTGGAGGCTCAACTATTCTATATTAATTCTCTGTTCGCTGAGTACCTGTTCCGCGTGTCCATCCCTGGGGCGGAGCTCCATTGTTGCACTGTCCTCGAGCTGGTACAAGCTTGCACATCGGAGGGCAGCCAAATTTAATCCAAGCCCTGTAATCGGGCCCACCACAGCTTTGTCCCCTGCATTTTCTGTTACTAATGCTCCTACTAGGATCGCAATAGTATTAGCCATTTGGGCTTTTAGCAGCTGCTTAGTGGCTATCATACCTGTAACCTCACGAGGAGCGTTAGTTCCCGGCTGCAATGCCCATGTCCCAAGTTCCTGTATCCGCACGCGAAGCGCCCCCAACACAATATGTTGCTCTGACATGGCCTCGTTGATTGCTTCCCGAGTGACTTCGTCAACTATGGCCCCTATGTCACCTAGGTCACCCTTGGTTAATGTGGTCAGTTCTCTGTCCCATTTAGACACCTTGGCCTTCTTCCATGGCTTCGTGTGTTCTGTCGGCGGTGACCGTTTTAAGGGCGCACCCATGGTGGTTGACGATGTGCCTTCTGCCCCTATATCCATGGTCTTTTCTGTGGGCACCTTCAGACCGCTTTCATCCTTTGTCATCGTAGCCCCTCCTCCTGGTGCCTTGCCTATCAAAGTCTGCGCCGCCTCTCGAGCTGCCCAAACCTCCACAGCGTGTTATTCATTCTGTTTCTGTTGTGCTGCATGCTTAGCTTCAACCTTCTGTTTTGGATAGTGTTCTCATCGCGCCCCACCGCATCTGGTCCGCGCCATTCTGGTGGCCAGGTATCCAAAACTGCATTGATAGCTTCGTCAATGGCAATGAAAGGAAGTGTGGTCCACATCTAGTTAGGGTCCTTGCACACTCGGATGTAGACAAAGTGCATGTCTGCTTTAAACTCGGCGATGTGCTTCATACTGTCATATATTTCACTGGACAGACGAGGTTGCTGGGTGATCCATTGTCAAACGTTTGCGTCCATCAGTATCCAGAAAATCTTGATGCCTTGGATTCTTATAGAATCCTTAGTCACCTAGACTGACGCATATTTGGCGTCTTCTAGCCAATCTTGGTCCAAAGAGGGAAACTGACTGTCTTCGGGTAATTCACTGGTAACCAGCATGATGGACAATAGCAGCCACGTGTAGTGGAAGGTCTTGCCCTCCTCTTGGACCTCCCTACAGTTGGTAAAAAATTCGTCACAGAGGAACTCCGCCCAATTGAACCGTTCCCCTGCTATGCATTTCTCAACTAGTGCAACGATTATTACTGGAACCTCAGTGTTGTAGCATTCCTGCATCACTTTCCCTACCAGCAACTGGGTAGCAACGCGAACCACTTTGTCCGAAATACTATCAGTAGTATACCCTCGCTGCCCTTTGTAGAAATTTTGAATAATAAACACATATTTAGTGGAGATTATCCTGATCATGTACTATTTCGGAATACATACACAATACATAAGCTCCTCTACGTTGATCATCAATATAGTAGCATCAATAACAATCAAACATCAAGAGCATGCACACATTAACACAGTATGTAACCCGGGGAAAGCTTACAACTGAAAACCCCGCACTATCTGTATATTAATGATTGAGAACATGTAACATTACAATAGTCAATACTTATCACAAGTATCCAGCACTATCTCCACCTGTTACACAAAATACAGCTTAGATCTGATCTCCAGATCTATTCCATTGCTTACCTGCCTCCACTGCTCAATACCTGCACAAGAATGGATGAGAATGGTTGAACCAAAATCGTATTTACCTCAAAAGAATCATTCACACTGGGAATCACATGAACAGAGGCTATAATCACCTGGTATTGGCCAATTCTCATTGGCATAACTCAATCTCATTGATTGTGCAAATCCTCATGCACAACTATAGTCACAACTCATATCAATCTGATCCTCTAACACTTGTCCCTGCTGAACTGAACATGCACAGACATGCAACTGAGTTAACTGATGTATTATTTAGTTGCATTATGAGTTAATAATTAGTTTAACAACTCATCATTAGTCTATTTGTAGTTAGACTAATTACAACTAGTTTAACCAAGTCAAACTGAACACAACTCCATCAACTCCACAATCAACTCCACAATCAACTCCACCAAACTCAACTGGTTGAGTTCTAACTGAAGTCATGCATGCAACGACTCAACTGACCCACAAAGAAAATGTATTTCCTTCTAACAGCTGCATGTGCCACATCTGTAGCTCAAACTGAAGTGCTCCAAGAGAATAAGATAAAGTTTATAGTTTAAATATTATTATAAGCTAATAATATTTGACTGCTCTATAATTAGACTTGACAGTGTCACCGCTGTTGTCTAAAAATAGAAGTCCATCTATTTTTGCCAATTTGACCAATCATCCATAAACAACATCTTGCAACTCATAGACATGATCCATATGTCTAAAAATAGACTTTGCGCCAAAACTTGCCTGCGGGACCACTCAGTGAAGGCGACTCCTTTCCACTAAGCTCCATCATCTTGTTGCATTCTCAACAAGCATTTCTTGTTGCACACTTTTCAACAAACCAAGAGTGAACACATAACATGCAGTAGACTTTCAATAATCAGGGTCACCAACCCAATCGAAATTAGTGAAACCAACCAATAGAGGAGATGCTTCTGCACTGTAATGAATCCCAAATTGAATTGTACCTCGAACATAACGAAGTATTCTTTTAACTTCTTTCCAATGACTTTCATGTGGGTTTTGCATAAACCGAGCAATAAGGCCAACAACAAAGGAAAGGTCAGGACGAGTATGGGTTAGATACAAAAGTTTTCCTACAAATCGATGATATAAGGTAGCATCAACTTCAGGGGAAGTACAAGTGACTTAAGTTTGGCTCCAGATTGAAAGGGAGAAGGGGCTAGCTTACAGTATTTCATGTGAAAATGACGTAGAAGATCACAGGCATACTTGGACTGGGAAGGGAAATACCTTCCTTGGATTGCAAGATTTGAAGACCAAGAAAATAATGAAACTGTCTTAAGTCTGTCACTTCAAACTTCTTTTTAAGGTTGTACTTCACATGGTTTATAAGGTTTGGATCACTACCAGTAAGGATAATATCATCAAACTAAAGAACAAGAATGATAAGGGACTTGATCACTTTCTTGGTGTAGACAATATTATCAGAATGACACCTAGAAAACCCAATTTTTAAGAGAAAGCTATCCATTTTGGCATACAAAGCCCGAGGGGCTTGCTTGAGACCATAAAGGGATTTATTAAGCCAACATACAAGGTTGGAGTTTGTTTGTATAAAGCCAGTAGGTTGTTCCATATAGATTTCTTCATGCAAGTCCCCATGCAAGAAGGCAGATTTAACATCCATCTAATGGACTTGCCATTTGAAAGAGGCAGCAAGGGAAAGAACAAGGCAGATAGAGTTCATTTTGGCAATAGGGGAGAAGGTTTCAGTATATTCAATGCCTTCAACTTGTGAAAAACCCTTAGAAACAAAACGAGCTTTATGTTTATCAAATTTTCCATCTGGTCCATTCTTGGTTCTGTAAACCCATTCGCATCTAACAAGTTTTCATCCCTTTGGAAGAGGAACAAGATCCCATGTATCACTTGCCAATAATGAAAAATATTATTCATTCATAGCTGCATCCCAATCTAGATGGCTTGAAGCTTCTACAAAGGTGTCAGGATCATAATTCGCTAAAGCTTGATCCAGTAAAGAAGTGGCTCTATCGAACTGAGAATGTGTACGTTGTTGATCTGTAGGATCACCAGTAAGAGCACTTGCTACATCCTGAGTAGCATAGACCCATTTTGGAAGATGAGGAGTTGAAGGAGGATCCTGAGAAGGTGGGGGAGGATTGTCATCCTTGCTATCATCATCTGAATAAGAAATATTTTTCAGAAGTAGAAGGGATAGAGAGAGGTGGCATATCCACCAAACTAGGCTCGTAGACCGATATATTTTCAGCAAACTTTACATCTCTTCTAATGATAACATTTTCGGACTTAAGTGGAATAAGTTTATATCCTTTGACATCTTTAGAATATCCAACAAAAATAATATTTTCACTATTAGGTTCTAAAGCTTTATGTTTCTCGTCTGGAATATGGGCCCAGGCTTCACTTTCAAAAACATGAAAGTGACTTACTTCTGGTTTAGTTGAGCTCCATGCTTCTTTTGGAGTGATTCTTTAAAACCTTAGTAGGAGTGCAATTTACTATGTAATTTTCATACTTAATTGCTTTTGCCCAAAAATTAAGACTAAGTCCTTTAGATTGAAGCATACAATTAACCATTTCCTTTAAGGTGCAATTCTTCCTTTCAACTACACCATTTTCTTGTGGAGTATATGGAATAGTATGTTGCATTTGAATTCCATTCTTAGTGCAAAAGTTGATGAATTTGTTGTTAACATATTCTCCACCATTATCAGATCTTAGCTTAAGAATTTGATGTTTAGATTGTTTTTCAACGAAGGCCTTAAAGGCTAAGAACATGTTAAATACTTCACTCTTGATTTTCAAGAAGTATACCCAAGTGTGTCTGGAGAAATCATCAATGAAAGTTAAGAAATACTTGTAGCCAGAGAATGAAACAACTGGAATTGGACCACATAAATCACTATGCACAAACTGTAAGGGGCTAAGGCGTTCTAAGAGGCATGTTTTTCAAAACTATCCCGATGATGTTTTTCGAGTACACATCCAAAACAAACACTGTATTTGCAAGATACCATTGGAAGACGTGTCACCCTATTTTCTTTACATAGATTATGCACGGAGCGATAGTTTAAGTGATCAAATCACTCATGCCAAAGTTTGCTCACTTCATCATTATGAGCAACAAATACTGAGGGAAGATTTGATGACCCAAATTTGTTAAACTTATACAACCTTGTAGAATCATCAGCAATACCAGTAGCTAAAATATACTAGGATCTCTTAGGTCCTTAATTACAATATTGTGAGGTGAAAATTCAACGATTTTACCTACACCTGAATGAGTTATCTGATATATAGATAGAAGGTTGAAGGATAAGGTTGGAACACATAATACATCATTAAATTTACCATTGTCTAATATGAACAGTTCCAATCCCTACAACACTAAGAGATCTATCATCACCTACATATATATTTTTGGTGTTGTAATCATTTAAAGAAGAAAATATGGCTTTGTTTTTGGCCATGTGATAAGAAGCTATAGAATCAATGAGCTACTCACAAGAATGATAAGAAGAAGATACATTTAGTGCATAATCAGACCGAGATGTTTGACAACCACATGCAGAAAGTGATATTCCTGAAGATGAAGTTGATGTTGAAGAGTGCTCCAAATATGTTATTCTTCTTCATTGTTGCTTCCAAGGCTTCCATCTTCTTAAAGCATTTGGATTCTAAGTGGCCGTCTCAATTGCAAAAGTGGGAATGTCTATCAGTATTCTTTCCTTTGTTTTTATTTGCCTTATCATTTTGTTGAAATGATTTTTCATTTTGAGACTGAAATTTCTTAGGACCATTTTTTTTAGGATACTGCTTCTTAGGATTTTTTGAATTTGGTTGCAGCAGGGCAGATACGGCTTTCTTAGAAGAGTTTCTAAGATTAAGAAGGCCAAGCTATAAGGTATTTTCTTGTTCTCTTATTAAATAATCACAAAAGGAATCAAAAGAGGGGGACTTGTAGTCTTTTCCTTGAGAAATAAAGGTTTCTCTAGTAGAATGGAAGGTGGAAACAAATATAGAGTAGGCTGGTCCCAATTTAGTAAGAATGGAATAGATAAGGCTACCATCTTCTTTCTTAACCTTAAAATCTTCCAAGAGAAGTCTAAGGGTCTTGAAATTGGACAAAAAATCTTCAATGGAAGAAAAATTATTGGGGGCCAATGTAAGCAACTCATTTTCGAGTTGATGGGCTCTAATTTCATTTTTAATTCCAAAAACTTTAGTGAGTTGTTTCATTACTTCATTAGGAGTATCAAGTTTTGCAATATGGAATCTAAGCTCTCGAGAAATAGACATCCCTATCAACCCATGTGCTTGATCTTGCCTATTTTCCCATTTGGCTGCCTTATCTTCATCTTGAGGTTTGGTTTCTTGGCCTCAGGCTATTCTATAAAGGCCTTTACTTCTAAGTAAATCCATAATGTAGGATCACCATTGGAAGTAGTTGGTGCTGTCAAGAATAAATTGGCATGAAATTTCCATTTTAATAGAAACTGAAGCTGTAGATGCTGAAACTAAGAGTTCCAATGGAACGATCTCGAAAAATTATGCTGATTAAAAAAACGACTCTGAAAACGGCTTCCGGATGAAGAAGTAATGGATTTTTGAAGAAACGTTGTTGAAGATGCCGATGAAGTGCATGAATGCATGGAAATGAATGATAATATGATATTTAACCCCCCCCACCCCCACCTTCCAAACTTAATCTAATTAGATCACTTAAAAAAAAAAAGATTTTATGTGACTCACTTTTATAAATAAGTGAAATCCACTTTTACAATGATACGTTATGAGTGTATAAACAGGTGTGTCTTAGGATGTCTAAGGAAAAGTAATGAAGTTTGGTCTATGGGAGAAGTCTAAATAGTTAGTGATGAGCCTCATCATTGAGTAATTATATGGGCCTCAATTGACCTTAATTCACCTCCTAGCTTAGTCAAACCAACTATTCTCACAACTTATTGCATACTTTTGATTATATTTTGTTTATGAGATGAGTTGAGTGGGATATTTTGCTTTGTGGTCTAATGTGCATGTAATGCAGGAAAAAAGGATAAAAGCAAGGAAAATGTAGGGATAAAAGATAAAAGCAAGGAACTATAGTAAAGACCTTGGTAAAAACTCGAATGGGACAAGGGAGAGGAATTACAGGAGGTAAATCCTCCTTATTTACTGCCCCTCCATTCGAATATCCCTCCATTAGCTAAAAGTACAAACAACCCCCCTTCTAGAAGGTAGCCAAGCAAGTGAACGTGTAAACATCCAAATCAGGAGTACTAGAAGTCAGCCAACCAAGTGAAGGTGCAAACAGCCAAATCAGGTGTACTATAAGTCAGCCAAGCAAGTGAAAGTGCAAACAACCAAATTAGGTGTACTAGAAGGTAGCCAAGCAAGTGAAAGTGCAAACAACCAAATTAGGTGTACTAGAAGGCAACCAAGCAAGTGAAAATACGAGTTTATCTTGAGTTGGGAGCCAAGCCTCCCTATTAGAAGGCAGTCGAGCTAGTGAAAGGGAAAGCACGAGTTTATCATTGAATTGGGAGTTGTGCCTCCCTAATTTTGAAGGAAATCATTGGAGACTTCAGCTGTATAAGTAGAGAGGCTTAGGACCTCAGTTTGGTTAGTTACCAGGAGTTACCAGGAGTTAGCAAGAATTCAGACTTCTCACTATAGAACTCCACTTTGTTTTCAAGCTGCAAGTCTTGTAACAATTTTTTATTTATAATGAAGATGAGTTTTGTTTTGATCCAATATTGAGTTAACTCAGAGGGCTAAAGCTCTTGGGTTAGGGCCTGACCCTAGCAGCCGAAGCTCCTCTTTATTGTATTGTTATGCTAGCATAGATTCCTGTTTTCTGTTTGTTTTCTTAATTAGATGCATTTTCATTACAGCAGTAGTACAAATTCATGGTTTCCTATTCATTTTCTTAAGTAGTTCATTTCCATTACAGCATTAGCACAACTTCATGGTTTAGTTGTTTAATTGCTTAAGTAGTTGCATTTGCATCACCACAATATAGAGTAGATGATTCATGTTTTAACTGGTTATTTGTTTAAGTAGCCGCATTTCCATTACAGAGGTTTATTGTTTAACTGTTTATTTGTTTAAGTAGTTGCAATCTCATTACAATAGTGTAGAGTAGATTAGTTGTGTTTCAGTTTGCTTCATTTATGCTTTCATTCAATTAGCAGGTTAGTAAAGAAAATATTCACAAGGTTTCCCACAAGTGTCTCGGCCTCACCTCCTCTTTCTGGGACCATGACGTGAGGAATAAACCTTGCAGTAACCCCAAAAACACAGGGTTTTGGTTTTCACAGAGAGGTTGTTGTTTAACGTAATCACTGGGTTCATTACATTGTTACTCTGTTCCTTTCATGATCATATGCTCCTTCACTCTCTTCCTATCATTTGATCCCCATCATATCCCTTTCATTCTTCGTCAGCATGAAATACTTAGGCGGAAGCAGTTAATTCATGTTTAAACGGTTTTTACCCGTAGATTACCTTACACAGCAAAACCTGACCAATCACCACCCAATTCATTTTCAATGATGAATTTATGCACTTTAAATCCCCACCATCAATTTTCCTTGTCTGATGCAATGGCTATCACGCACCCACTCGCCAACTAGCTGGGTTAAATCTCCATCGTTGATCTGCGTCACCAGATCTGACGGCTATCATGCGATATCTCTTGGATTTCTATCTGATCATTATCTGCCCAAGGGCATGCGATAAGAGTGGTTTCCCCATGGTACATGTCGTCTGGGAAGGCTAATTGCATAAAATTTTAGAAAACTGCTAAAATTTTTGAGGGCGTGCGATAAATATCTTACCACCCTCTAAATCCGCTCCATCATTTCCGCACGTTTTCTTCCCCTGCTTTAATTTCCACTGTCGATCTGCCTCTTGATCCGATGACTGTCACTTCACCCGATCACCAACTAGCTTGGCCGATATCCACCATTGATCATCCTCACTTGATCCAACGGTCGTCGCGCCATATCGTGCAGATTTCTTTACTTCTGTTATCCGCCCGAGAGCACATGAGAAAAATGGTTTTCTTGTGCTACGTGTTGCTTGGTAAGGCTAATCGCGTGAAATTTCAAAATACAGCTTATGATTTTGAGGGCATGTGAAATACAACTTACCACATCTACAAACCCTCTGCTATTTTCGCACGTTTCTTTTGCTTGTGATCTAATCTCCATCGTCCATTTGCCGATTAATCCTGTCCTTCTATCTCTTGACTTAGCCTCTGCAATATGATCTTAGCCATCCATCTTGTTAGTTAACCCTATTCGCCCATCTACCTACGTACCCTCCTGGGATCCGATCTCAACCGTTCGTTTTCCTTTCACCCGATTGATCGAACAGTTCTTATGCGCTATCGCTCCCTTATGTCCTCTTTTGACCAATTTTGATCTCCGACTGCTCTTCCACTTAAACACAGACTTAGCTTAGTTTCCTTTGCTTACCCCTTAGTCTAGTTTTGATGCTTTTTACTTCTGCAACTTAGATAACTGTTGGCATTATGGTTCTGGTATGATTTCAGATGTTGTACTTGATGGCAACACCCATGGCATGGCTCTCATTTTGATAAAAAATAAAGAAGTACGCAAGAGAATAGTTCAGGAGGTGCGTACCCGCAGGTATGCCGTGCAGGGACCGCGTCCAAATACGCGGATTACCCATCCATGAGGTGCGTACCCCAGTGCACACATTCCAAGGCAGTTATGCGCCCACACGTGGGGTTTCTCATGGTATTTAGCGAACAATTTTGGGTTATCATGGTTTTGATCCGTGGTATTGATTATTTTATTATTATTATTGAGCCCCATGATCCTTGATTTGAGGAAGAGCTTGCCTATATAAAGCAAAGGAGATCATTTGGCTTGGGCATCTTTTGAGTGATTGAATATCTTAAGATCTGATTTGTTGGGTTCTCGGTTTAAATCGCTTGATCTATAAAGGAGAAGTTAGAAGCAAATCTGTGAAAGGCATTTCTTGAGCGCAAGTTCAGATCTGAGCATCTGACTATATTTCAGCCCTAATCAGAGGTACGCAGAAGCAGTGAAGTTTCAGTGCGTGGGTACGCAAGGGTATCGAAGAAAAGGTGCGGGTATACGCAGAGGCGTCAAAGAGACAGTGCGTGGGTACGCAGAGGAGACGAAAGTTCGGTGCGTAGGTACGCAGGGAAGCTGTGGTTCAGGTGCGTTTCTTCTGTAGCAGCACGCGGCTCGTTTCTTTGTTTGGGTGCGTACCTGCTGTTAAGGTACGCGGCGCGACAGTTCTTCTGGGTGCGTACTTATCTTACAGTACGCGGCGCGATAGTGCTTTTGGGTGCGTACTGTACGCAGATCGGAAAAAGGGGCAGTGCGTGGCCACGCAGTCCAGAAGAAGGAGATCTGCAGGTATACGCAGAGAGGCAGAAGGTGAACTGCGTAGCAACGCAGGCCAGTAAAAGGAAAACCGCGTATCTGTGTTAAGATCTTCTGTTGATTGGATTTTTCTGTTGAAAAGGTGTTCTGGGTTCTGTTCTGTTATTGTTGATCTGGTTATTATAGCTGACTGTATAATTTACATGTACTTGATGATCATTTGATGTATATGGATCCAGTTTGAAAATTTATGAAAAGTGGTCCTTGAAAAGAAGTAGGGGGTTGTAGCTCCCTTTCAGGAGAGACTGGAAAACGAGAGAGAGTTGTAGCTCTCAGCGGGTTGCAGCCTGCGTACTGGTAAAGGACTGCACCAGTGCAAGATCATTGTAAAAGGAGTTTCTAATTTGAAAGAAGATAGAGACATATTGCAGCAGGTGGTTTTCACCCACATTGGGTTTCCACCTTATATCTGGTGTTCTTTGATGTGACTGTTTGATTTTCTTGTTCATGCTCATTATTTATGGTATTGGTATGCAAAAATAATTCAAGGTATAAATAAGAAAGATTTGGTAAAAGAATTAGATAATACTGATTCACCCCCCCCCTCTCAGTATTATTGTCATCAATTGGTATCAGAGCAGGTCCTTCAGAGAAGCTTGATCGCTTGAAGGTAGATCGTTCATCATGAGCAACTACGAGAGAGAAGCATCAATCAGGCCACCGGTGTTTGATGGGACAAACTTCAATTATTGGAAGGTAAGGGTTACTGCCTATCTTCAATCTCTTGGTACAGAAGTCTGGAACATTGTAGAGACAGGCTATGCTTTTCCTTCAACTACTCCTACAGATGCAGACGAGAAAAAGAAGTATGAAACAAATGCAAAAGCAGTCAGTAACCTATTAGGATGTATATCCCAATCGGAATTCATGAAGGTAATGCACTATAAATCCGCAAAAGAGATATGGGACAAAATTGTCACGAGCTATGAAGGAGATGAACAGGTAAAGCGTGCCAAACTTCAAACTCTCAGGATTCAGTATGAGACTCTCAAGATGTATAATGATGAAAGTGTGGCTAACTATTTTCTTCGGGTAGATGAAGTTGTTATTGTATGAAAAATCTAGGTGAAGAAATAAAAGAGGCTATTGTCGTTGAAAAGGTTCTAAGATCATTGTCCCCCAAGTTTGAATCTAAAGTATCAGCAATACAAGAAAAAGAAAATCTACGAATTCTTACGATGTCTCAGCTACATGGAATTCTAACTGCTTATGAAATGAGAAAGGGAGGTCCATCAGATAGAAGAGAAGCTGCTTTCAAGGCATCAGGCAAAGGAGATTATTATGAAGCAAGCCACGTCCCAGAAGAAGAGGAAGAAGAATCAAACTTTGTCAGAAATCTTCAAAGGTGTTCTGGAAGGTTCAGAGGTAAGTTGCCTTTTAAATGCTTTGCTTGTGGAAGAGTAGGTCATTATGCTGCAAAATGTCCTTATAAGGATAAATTAAAGGAACCTGCTAGATGGAACAAGAAACAAAGTGCAAGTAAGAAAAGCTACTACACTCATGAAGAC